>VYZT01036728.1:26824-82384 GCA_013400735.1 Pomatostomus ruficeps
GCTGCCGGCCCCATGTTCGCCGAGAGGAACCGCCGGACTCTGGCCTTCCGCGGCGGCGGCGGGGGGCTTCTGTCCGCCCACCCCGCCGCCAACAATGGCTGCGAGGCCGCGGCCTGGCCGCGGAAGCACTTCAATGGGCGGGGGGCGGACGAGGAGATGGAGCTGGAGGGCGCGGAGGGACTGGAGACGGAGGGGGGGCTGCTGGAGGGCAAGGAGCTGGTCCAGGACGGGGGCTCGCTGAGTGACAGCAGCGACGACGAGGAAGACGGCGAAGGGGGCAGCCTGGGCGACGGCAGCGGCGCCGAGGGCGGCAGCTGCAGCAGCAGCCGGCGGTCGGGGGGCGACGGCGGGGACGAGGCGGAGGGCAGTGGCGAGGGGGAGAGCATCCGGCACTTCCCGCTGGCCAGGCCCAAGTCCCTGCTGCAGAAGCTGCACATCTCCTTCCAGGGCTCCTGGCTAAAGGAGTTTCCATGGCTCTACTACTGCCAGGAGACCGGCCTCATGTCCTGCGCCTGGTGCACCGCGGCCGCAGCCGCCGCCGCGCCCCCCGAGGTGATCATGTCCGGCGGGCCCCTGCCCGGGGGCCACGACGAGCTTTGCAAGGGCACCCGCAACTACAAGCGCACTCTGCTCCTGCGGCACCACCTCTCCGCCGAGCATCGCCTCAATGAGCCCGGCAGCGCCGAGCAGGTACGGCACGGGGACGGGGAGGGGGGGGCGGGGAGGGACAGAGGGAGGGGCAATCCCGGCCTCCCCTTTCGCATAGGTGAGGTTTTCCTGTGCCTACGTGTGTGAACTTTAAATGGCTGGTCGTGGCTGTTGTTGCCCGGCGGGCTGGACACGCCACGCTGCTCCCGCTTGCCGTGTCCGGAGCGGGAGACGAGGCCGCCCTGGGATTTGGGGTGACTTTCCCGCTGGATGTGGGCAGGCGCACAAACACAGCACGAGCTGTTGTTCGTGGCTGTTCTCCGTTCCCGTTATCCGTCCGGCTCTGGCGGGTGCCGCTTTCATTAGTTCGTCTGTTTATCTCGTGAAGATAAACCGGCGATGTGGGAAAAAAGTTGCGTAGGAATCCCAGTGTCAGAGCACTGATTTAAATACGCTCGTTACAACTTCCTCCTGCGGTACAGGCGGAGGGAGGGCACTGTCCGGCCAGCGACCGCTTGTGAAATGGGGGCTCGGCGGCGTGAAATTGGAATCGCTCTGCCGTGCTTAGCGGTGTGGCCCCAGTGCACTAATCGGATAACTCCGTGTACTCAAGTTCTTCGCGTTGAAATCTTTTTTTCCCGATTGCGTTGCTTTAGATTGAGTTGCTGAGCAAGAAGTCTGCAATCGCTTGGTGTGTGTTTGAGATAAACATGTGGTTTCCTGAAAGCCGCGTTACTATGCCAGCGCTCCTCTAACGCTTTAGGAGTAGTGAAACTCTTTACGTTCCCCGCTGAACTTCAAATCACTGTGTTTCTTGGCTGCTTTCACGAATGAGGCAGGGCTTGCCCTAGAACGTACGTGGATGAAACGCCCCTAAAGAATACTTGTGTTAAATCCGCAGCCTTCTGTAGCCTTTTCTCCTAGGGATGCTGCTGAAGTTCACTCGATCGCCTCGCTGGCGTTAAACTTGCCTGCGGGCATTAGCTAGTGTTGTTTCAGGTTAGGCTAGTCCTTGAGTTGTTTGGCTGTTAGCCGGAATTAATTAATTAGTCACTCAATATTTTTGCATTTAGAATTCAGTTTTAATTAAAACACCCACCTTGGTTTTATAGCTTTATCTGGAGTCTAAAATATACATTGAGGTTATTGCTTGAGCACTCTAAGGAGCTCAGGGTACCTTGGACAAGAGCTGCTAGTCAAATGTTCGGGCAAGATATCAGGATTACAGGATGACTGATAAAAGGTTAGGTGAACGATAGTTTTCTTAGAACTACTTGGTAAATGTATGCAAGTTTTATGTGAAGCTGTTGCAAGACTGCAAGGGAAACCTTATGGTGCACAAATAACGGTTATCCAAAATACTATTTTTGGATTTACAAACGCAGCATTCACTGTCAAGATTTAATACTACCTTTTCTGTGAGTGTAGTTTTGTAGCAGCTACTGTTACAGATGTTTCGTGGTAGTAGGTCATTTTACCAGTTTTCTCCAGTCTTCTGAGGTTTGCTGTTCACTCTGCAGTGTTTTAGCAAAGCTTGCTCTCAATTAGTTGTTCCTAATTAAGAAACTTTCATTCTTAGTTTCTTTTACCTCTTCATATCTTTGAAAATGTTTCAATTTTGCATAATGCTATTGCAGTATATTCCTTACCGTCTTGTTGCGTAGTTTCTAACTTTGAGTTGTGAATGATTACTCTGTAGAAGTATGTTCTGTCACTTTGTAGCCTTCAGTGTTAGTGGACGCTGCTAATCCCTGACACACTTGTAAGCTTCTCTCACTGTTTGAGCTGCGTTTAAATAAAAGCTATTCCAAGCATTTTTTCTCTATTCAGTTTGCTATTTTTTTTCTTTCTGTCCTCTTATCCTCAGTCTGTTGTAAAACTGTTAAATACTGGGAGGGTGGAAGGGAGGACAGAATATTGGCTTGTTATCACAGTAGCCTACAAGTTAGTGTAAGTATGTATTTGAAGATTGTAAGTGTTTATTTGAAGACCTTTCATTGTCATGGGAATATTTTAAAAATGAATCTCTGCTTTTGTACCAGTGATAGTTTAAGAAAAAAAATAATTGTAGTAACTGTAATAGTAAATGAAACAGTAGGATAGATGAGTCAGTAGTTCTGTACTGTATTAAAGATAAGGTTGGGACAAAGGTAGCTATGAAGAGATTGCTGAGGGATGCACAGAGCACTGTTTTCCACTCAGAAAAAAACAATTACATTTCAGTTAAAAACTTCTCACAGGGGAAGGAATTGCAGTTTTTCAGGAGTCACTGTAGTTTTCTTTGTGGCACACTTTTGCCTTACAGTTGCTTTATCAAAAACCTGATTAAGAATCTCTGTTTTCTTTCCCATCTATGTTTAATTTCTGTATCCTTTCATACTCTTAATGGCACTTGAATTTCTTTTGATACATATGTTTAAATTAATACCAAAACAATAGCCCCATGTTTTTTTTAATGCCGTAATACCAGATACTTGGAACAAAAGTAGGTAATTTGTACCCTGACTGTATTTCCAACATACATAATGAGGCAGCAAAGCCCTTTAGATTTAATGAAACTTAGGCGAGATCTTTCAGCCTTTGTGTTAGAGACAGCACACATGTATTATGGACTTGACAAGCCTCAACTGCAGGGCATGTTTAGCAGCTGCTAATAAACATATGGCATAGTGCCACCACTCAAGCGCAGAAAGGAAATTGTAGGTGTTAAGACAGTAAAGCAGTGGAAATTTCTATAGGTCTGTTGGATATTACACTCGTGAAGAAATGAGTGATGATTTCAGTTTATTTTCGGGATACATTTACTTTGGAATGCCAAAATACATCACAAGTGGTTGCAGCTGCTGTAATTCAAGGGTATAGAGCTATCAGCTGATGCTTCTTTCTAAGACCAAATTCTTGAATCTTTTTCTATTCTGTTTTTTAAAGTAATCTTTCTCCACATTAAAACTTAAGGAAATCTGTCATCAGCTTGAAACTGCCTTTGTGTTTTTAGTAAACAAACTATCATGTTGCAAGAATCTTAAGAAATGGATGCTTACTGGGAAATCACAGCAAAATATTTTAATTTTTTGATGAACTTGGATCCATAAGATGCAGATTTATTGGCTGCTGGGGGGTTCCTCCCCTCAAACCATCTTCTGAAAATGTTTTCTCTCTGGACATAATTTAAAGCAAAGCTTTGGAAATACTGCCAGAAAAGCTTTCTCCAGCCTAACGGGCATGTTGGTTTAAAGCAGAAGCTCTCTAAAAGGCGGAAGGCCTTTGATGTGTTATTTTTTCCATGTGAACTGGAATTGTTTGCATTATGTGAGTAGTGATGAATGGAAGTCATGCTTCAGATGTAAGAATTACATTACTGTGTTCTAAGCTGACTTCTTGACTTACTCTTAGCAGAGCAAAGAAGTTGAGAAGGAAATCAGGCCTCAGAGTAAAGACTACTACTGTATTTTACCAAATCTCAAACTACTTGATTCTGTATTAGAGAATTAATGAAACAATTTGAAATTGCTGAGTGGTCTGTGAGCGATGCTATGTGTACAATGGCAGTGGAGCATCACATGCAGCTGATGGGACCATATTTTGAAATCATTTTCCTCTCTAGCTGCATGTGTTAAGAAGCTACTGATAGCTTACTTTGTTAAAAGATCCATTTACCAGGGTAAAAATAATTTGGGGGTACAGGGAACTGCTGTAGAGCAAGATGTGGGAGTGGGAAAGTGATTAAAAAAATGTGGCATAACTACTTTTCATGTACATGCAGCTGAAAAGGAATCTGTGGTTAGATTGGTTTGGGTTTTTCTTAATTCTTCCTGCCTTTCCTGTTCTTCCTCCCAGGGACAGAGTATGCTGATGGAACAGAAGGAGAAAGAAAACTAAACAAACTAAACTTCTAGTAGCAGTTTTTGATCATCTGTTTCTGCTTCTGTTAGCTTTTGGGCAAGTTTAGTTAATGAATTCTACATATAAAATAGTAATTTATCTTTGTGTGTATTCAGAAAAGTCTAGCTATTTGAAACTTGAGTACAATACAAGTTTCCTTGAGCAGTCTCTGTTCTATTACAGCACTTCTTAATCTCACCCACAGAGAACAGTTTTTGACTTAGAACACTGTAGATTGCACAGATTGAAATGAAATTGTGCTGGTTTTTATCTTTTATTTCTTACTAGTGTTTATTAAAGGATAAGGTGGTTTGTGTTGAGGTAACTTAGATTGATGAGAATATGGAGTTTGTATTCTGAAAATATAATTGACATCTAAGCAAATACCATTAGTTTCTTGTTCTCATTAGAAAAACAGAACCTTTATGATTGTGTGTCATGTAACAAGTTTGGAAATACACTTTTTCCTGTAATTATTTTCTACACCTTGCTTCCTATTGAACTGTATTGTATTTTTTCTGTATCAATGTCTAAATCTCTTCAAGTAATAATACTTTATTTATCTTTCTCATAGTAAGTGTCAGTTCTGCTTGTTACACTTGGTGTACATAGGCTTGATAACTGTTCAGATGTCAGGACTTCATTTGAGTTTTGGCACTAGGGTTAACTGTTGTACCATACCAGCAGTAAAGCAGTTGTTTTTAATACTGCAGTTAGTTTTAGAAATGTTTATGCACCTGTTTCTGTAAAGCATTAAAGCTGTAATACTGATTGATCTCTTTCCCCAAGACACAGCCCTATAGCTTGGACACAGGTTGCATAATATCTTATCTTTCCACTAAACTTTCTGGTCTTGTTGTAATGAAGATTTCAGGCTGTAGCACATTTGTGATCTGCAGCTCCCCCTCACCATGCTAGCTTGTCCTGTTCTCAGGAAACAAAACCCCCTCATTGTAAATATCAATTTATTTTTTGTCCCAGCTTGATTGGGTACTTACACTTGCTCAGTTAAAATGTACTCTATCTCCATTATTTAATCAGACATTTGTCAAAAGAAGAGAACTGCTGCAGGTTGTTTTGTACATTTTATGCAGTGTTTAATGTGTTCTCAGAGAATGAAATTGGCAGCTATCGTAGCATCTACCTAGCATTGACGGTGTGAGGTGCAAGTCACTGATGATTGACGAGTGTGACAACACTTTAGGGTACCTTAATTTTCGTCTTAATCTGCCAGTGTCAGTGTAATTGGTGTTTTGAAACTACGCGGTGCTCCATTGCTGAAGTGACAGGAAGCTAGTCCAGGACCAAAATCTGCTGAGAACTTAGAGCAACAGACTTAGCTGTCCCACATTTGGAGTAAACTGTTTCACAGCCTTGATCTGAGGGAGTACTTTGGGTGTGTCAGAAAGTACACAGAAAAAATTAAGGTGAGGTTGGGCAAAGATCTATTGCTTGTTTTCACATAAAAGCGTAGTTGCTTTTATTTTTTTCTCTTCAATGAAGTGTTTTTCTGAGAAGGGTAGAGATTCAGAAGCAGCTTGAATGTGACAGCACACTGAAATTTCTCTGTAGGAGATGCTGAAACGACATAGTTTCTGTTTTGGTTATATTGGGCCTCACTTACTGCTTGTAGATGTAAACATAATTTTAGATGTAATTGTCATTCCAGTGATCCACACTGGGATTATAAATTGAGGTGAGTATTGATTTAATCCACTAATTCCTGTGTGATGGAGAGTGACTTTTAATATATGTAGTTGATTTCTGTCATAGTCCCAAATTAAGGGTAGTACTTTCCTGCAACATGTATTTTAGCCCCTGCATAGATTATGGGCTCATGCCAGTGCTAACATTACCTTTTTAATACTGATTTTGGCCTGTAATGTTGAGGCAGGTGAGCTTTAACAACACGTCTAGTTCCCTAATCAGTGAGGTGTTTTAGGAGGTGAGAGAAGAAAATAATGCTTTGGCTTGGAGCGATCCAGTTTTGAACTTTCCTTGTTTGCTAGGGAAGAAGAGAGAATCTTGGAGATCTAGTATGAAACAGACTGTCATTGTTGCTGCTCTTGATGGCAGCATATGTCAACCCATACAAGTATAGTCTCAAATACGCCAGTCTGTGTTTTCCGCTTTCTCCTAGCTGCTCCTTTGTAGCATCTCTGAATCATCATTATCTAAACATGAGTTAGAAGTCTTCTACATGCTCTAAAATCCAGTTCAGATCTCTTGGCCTCTCACTGTCTGAACTAATCTTTAATAATGAATTATTTCCTGGTGTTGGATTGTATGAAAATATCAGGTTTTAGCAAAATTTTGAAGTCATGTTTGAGATCACACCTTAAAAAGGTTGTGTGTGTGTAATAAGTATGTGGCAGTGTTGCCACTGGAAAGTTTGTGAGGCTTACTTCAAGAAAGTCTTAGATATTGTAATGGAAGTTTAAGTCGGGGTTTTTTTGTCATCTGCCATATTTTGTCTGCTTGTCATGTGATACATAGTTTAACCCTAAGCCTGCTACAGTTAAAAAACAAAGGATAAATGTTTAATTTCTAAAACCGTAGAAGAAATATATTTGCTGTTATATCTACTTTAGCAATATGTTTTCTTTTAAACATTCAAAACAGATTGGGCCATACAGATCTAATCTATTTATTCATATCTCAGCATGAAGAAAATGTTGAATCACTTATCAGGATTCTGCTTAATTGTTTAAGTGGAGATTTCTCGGGAAGAACAAGGGGTTGGATATTTAAGAATCATCTAGTTAAATCTTTGGAAAGAGAGGCTTCTGAATCTTGAATATATGTGGGTTAAGAATAACAAGTACTTCACTCTCAACTATATGTTTCCTTACTTTTGGCTGAAATTTCCCTTCCTTTGCCCTGAAGGCAGATCTACTAGTTCTGTTTGTTTCAAACTTCGGGGTGGAAGGTACAGAATGAGAGCATGATTTTTAATTTTCAGAAATACCTTGTTAGTTATATATTCCTGTCTGCCTTTGTGAATAAGAACATAAATAACAAAAAAATAGTTTGATTAAAATTATCTTCTTTAGTTTATTTTCATATCCTTATTATAGTGCTGGTGAACTAAGGACAGCATTCATTAAGAGCTAATTATATTTGTGGGTTTTTTTTAATTGCAGGAGGCAGAGTTACCATCAGAACTGAATAATGAAGGATACTGTGATTTTAACAGCAGGCCAAATGAGAACTCTTACTGCTATCAGCTCCTGCAAGAGCTCAACGAGCAGAGGAAGAAAGGCATTCTTTGTGATGTTAATATTGTGGTGAGTGGGAGGGTCTTCAGAGCTCACAAGAACATCCTGGTTGCAGGCAGCCGCTTCTTTAAGACTCTGTATTGCTTTACAAACAAAGAAAGCCGGAACCAAACCACTGTTACCTATTTAGACGTTGTTGCTGTTCAAGGTTTTTCTGTCATCTTGGACTTCTTATATTCTGGTAACCTCGTGCTTACCAGCCAAAATGCCATTGAAGTGATGTCGGTGGCCAGCTACCTTCAGATGACGGAGGTCGTCCAGTCCTGCCGCAACTTCATTAAAGATGCCTTAAACATAAGTATAAAATCAGAAGCTCCAGAGACTGTTGTAGTGGATTACAACAGAAGATCTGTTAGTAGGGATGGTTTATCTCCAAGGGATCAAAAAGTTGCCAGCTTCTGGGCAACACGAAACCTTACCAACTTGGCAAGTAGCATAAAAACTGAGAATGATCCCTACCCTATTGATGAGGGCCAAATGGAAAGCTACCAAATGAATGACTGTAGTTGGGTCCAGGACAGTTCACCTGAAATGGCTGAAAATGAATCTCAAGGTGAGGGAAAAGTTTTCGTGTGGAATGACATGGGTGCACAAGGACAATCAGTTCAAGAACCTGGAAAAGCAAGAAGGAAAAACCAAACTGCCAAGAGATTTATTTATAATATACCACCTAATACTGAAGAGAACTCTGAAGATTGCTCAGCGTTGCAACCCTCAGTCCCATATCCAGAAGAAGATTTGTCATTTATTAAAGAAGAAGCAGGTAATTATTGCTTAATGTCAGTTATGTAATTTGAAAATTAAACTATTCAATAAAGTACCTGACTTTGTAACTTTTGTAGAGTTACATGTTGGATTGGATTAGTAAAGTCAGGTTACTGAATCGGTAATTGATTCTCTGCCTTGGGGCACAGCAGCAGATGATCAGCTAGAGAAGGGAATGGCTGTGCCACGAAGTATGTAATGTGCTGTTTGCATTTGACGCTTGAAATCGGGATGCTTTTCAGCTGCTAGAAACTAAAATTCTTACATTTGTATTTAATCTGTGGCAACTATTTGGCACAAAATCACTAGCCACAAAACTGGTGGCTAGTGTTAGCTGATTGCACAGACAGCAAGGGCCTTTATGATTTCCTTCCCTACACTCGCAAAAGATTTTTCTGCTTATCTTCACCTGAGTGTCAACCAGAAATATTCTGCTGATTCTTATTGTTGGGATATCTGGGAAGCTGCAAGACGCTGCAGTCCTGGCTACTGTAATGGAAACACTTAGAGCAGGTTTGTGAAACAGTCGAAGGAGATGCCACTGTGACATATGTTAGAGGGGAATATATTTTTGTTGAACTATGCTTTAGACAAATCTTGAGAGTGACAGAATTAATAGAATTTTTTTTCCTTAAGGATCTATGGTTAATGTAAATGGTAGAATAAGATTAACTATCTGTTTGCTAAACAAATACGGTCACACAAAGAATTATGAGCAGCAGACTGTTCACAGTGTAATTGTCATTTGGGGTAATGTAATTAAGTTCAGTTTTTTATTTTTTAAATTACTATGTTATATGAGTAGTTAATGCATTTGAAGTACTGTTATTTACCTGTCTCACTTTTTGATGAATTAATAGTTTTGAAAACTTACTGCAGTTTGGGAGCCAAATTAAGGGTGGATTTGAGACACAGCTAGAACAAATTCTTTAGATGTGTCTTGTTTCTAGAGCAGTTTAAAGCGTATGCCTGCTTCAAACATGAAGAACTGTGGATGTTCTGTCTCCTCTGGGGCCCTGCTCTGCTGCTGCCTGCGGGGCGGGGGTCACAGCCGGGCAGTGGTCCCACCAGGGACACGTGGGGACCCATGGCTGTGCTGGGCAGTGCCAGCGGTGCCTGAGCACTGTGGTGACAGTGCCAGTGCAGAGCAGTGCGGGCTGGGACTGTGGGGATGTGTTTCTGCAGCACAAGAGACCTTCATGTGCTTAGTGAGTAGTGTGACACAACAGAGCAGCTCTGGATAAGCAGCTGTGCTGAGGAGCACTTCTGGAATTGCTTCAGGGGCCTTACTTATCTCTGGTCTTCATCTCTGAACTCTGGATAGGTCTGCTTTAGCTTTACTTGGGAGTGTGCATTTGTGAAGTGAATTTCCTGTACTTCTCTTACTGGCTAAGCTTTGTTAGACTGCACAGGATTCCTTCTGGCTGAACTGACACTAGAAGCTGTGTTTCAGGAACATGCCAGTCACTAATAGGCCTCAGGCCACAGCACCGGCTTAGATCTAGCCTAAGTGATGCACCTTTAGGTGCAGATAGTGGGGGATGTTGAGTCTTCAGCACTCACGCAACAGTTCTGCCTGTGCTGGGCTACACTACTGGCTCTAGTTGCAGTGCCATGAAAAAGGACAACAGAGGGTCTGGAGCAAGAGCTGAGGACATGTGTATTAGCTGCACAAATACAAAATTTCTGATACAATTTAGCATGTGATTTCTGTTGATGATTTATATGGGATAAATATTCAACCTCTTTTACGGATGAAAATACAGAGAGTATGTCTACTGTATGATGGCACCAACAACAGATATAAATACTTGTTTGGATACTGTGGAATTTTTTATGTGTGCTGTGAAGATTTCTTGGAGAAATAATGGAAGACATGGACAGTGCAGTTTGTTTAGTCTTTGTTAATTTTTTTTTTTTCAGAAGCACCAATGTTTCTAGTAACTTGTTACACTAAAGAAATTAAAAAATTCTTTTCATCAAGATGCTACATGGATGTACTGTATTGGAGACAGAGCATACTGAATATGTGTTGTGGTGTCTGTCTAAAACCACTTAAAGTTCTGTGACTGCAGGGGGAAGTTTATTTTAATGAGCTGTAAAATACTAGTCAACTAGTGATCTCCTTGGTGTTTTCAGAGCACAGGATATATGTTCCCAAGTACATAATTGAATTTTCTGTCAGTGTTGGAACTCTTTTGGAAGCCATATTTAATGTATTTGTAATCATATATTTACTTCTACTAAGTTCTTGCATGCATGCATATTGTTTGACCAAGAAGGTGACTGAAGTAGGGCTTGGTATAGCTTACTTTGCACCCATAGTCTGTGCTTCAGCTTTTGTTTTTCTTTCTCTTCTACTTGTGGCTCTTTTTCTTTGCTTTGCAGGTAGATTCTACTCTTAAACACTCTTCTTTTAACTGCTCCCTCTATGCCAAAGAAAAGGTGGAAGAGGGAGGAGTGGAGAGTTGGAAGAATGTCAAGAATGAGTTGTAGAATAACCTGCAGGTTATACAATAACTTTTAAGTTTTGGATTAAATTTCTTGTGGGGATGAAAAACTACCAAAAGTAATAGGCACTGAGAGGTAAAAATGCATAAGAAAATGTCATCTGGAATAGATATAAGACAATTCTATAAGAAGAAAAATAAAGAATAGTAAATTCTTATGTTCAGAGCTAAGGAGTGTGCTGTCACATTTGTTGCTAAAAGGGAAACAACAAGCTTCTGCTATTATGCTTTGTCATGTTCTGATGGGGATACCAACACCAGCTGTGGTTATGAGCTGTCAGTTACATGCAGAGTGAGTTTCTGTGCCCTTGATTTAGGTTTGGGTTGGTCTGGTGCTTTTGTGATGGGAAATTAATACTTTAGGTATGGTGAAAGGGAAGCCTATTTAAGAACACTCCTCTCACTACAAAAATTTATCCCTGAAGCCACTTCTTTGAGTTCTATAGTAAATGAATTTTCCAGTTGGGAACAGCTAGGTAAGTATTAGATAATAAACTGTAAAAGCTTTCTGAAGCAGCTGCTACCCCTCTTGTTTCAGTAAAGCAAATATGTTAAACTGCTCCTTGCTGAACATGAGTTTTTCTACATGTATCATTAAGGATATGTCAGCTGCTTCTTCTTCCTCTCACCCTGTGTTGCCAGTCAGTTTATATTTAACACCTTCCCTGTAAAAGTAGCACTTTGGTGAGCTTTAAAAAAGCTCCATAAAGTTAGGATGGGTTTGAAATTCCTTGTGCTTTCTTACATTTACATTTGCTTACATTTTACTTAAGCTTTCAAGACTTCTTCAGTTTTAGCTATATTAATTAAAGTAGCTGTTTAACTAAAACATTGAATTTTACCACCTATCTCAGTATTTTCCCTCCTAGTTGATAATCTGCTAAAGAAGTCGTTGCTGTTTACAACCATCATGCATCCTACAATTAACCATTTACCATGGTGAAAATAACCATGCAGTCAGTCAGCATCTCACAGTCGGTGTTACAGTGTGTTACAAAAGTTCATAAAAGCTCAGTGAATATAATTCATCATATTCTTAAGGTCTGTTCACAGGGTTGTTTTGTCAATTTTCATCACTTCTTGGGTATGTCTTTCATGTGAGCCATTTTTGGTTTTGTTTGAGGTGGTTTTTTTTTGTACAAGTGCCCCAGATTTCAGAACACAGCTGTGAAGTATTGCATATGCTTTCTGGAACTGACCATGTTGATTTTTAAGGAGACTTGCATGCAATATCCCAATAGCTTTATGAAGCTACAAGTGTATAATTTGTTACTGTGATTTTCAGGCTAGACAATGCTGTCAGGTACTGTGGTGGGGGTGAGGGAAGGGATAACAAGTGCAAGATTAAAAGCCCTTGGTGGAACAAGAGGGTTCCTGACTGATTTTTGTAGGGCTTCTTAAGGAATTTAATTCAGATTGCTGTAGAAACATCTGCTTTTCCGAAGGATACAATTAGCAGATAAACTTGCTTACAAAAATGTAGTGCTGGTCACAGCTTCTGTCATGATGCAAGGGAAGAGCATAACACAACTTGATTAGGATTTAACAATAAAGACAGGTGTCTTTGAAGAAATCAAGATTGATGGACTTATCAGGACACAGATATTTCTTGTAGGGATAAACCCCACTTGACAGTCTGTGTTACAAAAGAAAACAGAATTGTATATTTTTTTCTACTATTCCATGGTATTATAACTCTGTCAGATTTCTTTAGACCTCAATCTGATACCCTGAATAAAAGATTTAAGTTCCTTGATGGATCTTTAACCACTTTATTTTTCCCATTCCCTATGTAATCTGGTATTGAAGACATCATAGGTTTTTAGAAGTCATCCGAAAACACTGCAATGTCTGAGGGTCAACCTGTTCCCCATTCATTAAATTTACCTCTCCCAGGGATGATCCCAAAGGCAAGCAGATCCTCACATTCTCACGGTATGGTCTGTCACTGAGCCTACAACCAGGCAATGTTTTGTGTATTACTGTTGTCAATTTGCCTTTTTTTTTCTTTTTCTTGTGAATGAGTTGGGGAAGAAGGTTTTGTGATATCTACAGATCTTCTCTGCCTGAAAATCCTTTTGAGTCCCAGTGCAATGCATTGATTTACTAAAAAAATACCAATCTGAAGTGCTGGTTCTTTCATTTGTGAGAGTGATGATGATGGTAGCAACTCCATAAATAAAAATGATCCATCAGAACAATTAACTTCCCCACAAATAAATGGTCTGCATGAGGAAAGTTCTTTACTTTCTTGTGTTTCACTGGTGTAGTTGTTGGAGGAGATCAGCAAAATAACTTTCAATTTAGTGGGAAGGAATTTTTCAGGGAAGGTATGATAATAAAGTTGAAAAGCAAGTGGATAATATATTTGGCACCAGTTGGTGGTCTTCTGTCAGCGTTAGTTGATGCTAGATCTGACTCTGTGGGAATATACCACATTATCATGAATGAAAAATAGTAAAACTTAGGAGCAATAGATAGAGTATGAGTAAGATTGCGTTGGCAAAATGTCTTAAGTATGTCTGAGCCCTCTGTTGCAAGAGACAGTTGAGCAGTAATGCGCTTCCAGAATAAGCCTTTTTGAAAGAAGTGAGGTTAAAAATGTGAGGAATACTCTGGGAGCAAAAGGAGTGCAGGACAATTTCTTTTCCCCACCTTCCTAGTATGTCAGTCTTAGCAGTGCTGTTTCCTCTGTCATGTTACCTAACATAAGCAATCAAATCCAGCTCTCTAATAGCAATGCAGATTGTATCAGTAGATTACCACTGCTTTCTTAACAATCCTTGAAAGCTATGGCCTAATCGCTTATCCTGTCTACTTTCTGTCTTTTTAAATTTATCTAGATGAGCAGTCAGTGTCAAAAAACATAGTGAAAAAGTAGTATTTCTTTTTCTCTTATTTTGGCACTGTTTCCAGTGCTAATATATGTAAAGAAAAAAGAAGTTAAGTTCACTACTGACAGCTGTATCTAATGCAAAATTTTGTACATTTTTCCTTCAGTTCACGATATGTCTATGTCCTTTTCTGTAATGGCCTGTTCAATGGTTTCTGTCAGTGGACTTCTCATTATTTCCCGTAACATCTCCTACTCAGTAATGTCTCCTTTTCTGCCCGCCAAATCAGCATATTTCTAGTTGCAGAAAAAGAGCGGAACTTGTCAAAGTAAGGATGCTTCTGGCTTAGACATTCTCTCTTTCTGGTGGTGCACCCCTACCTCTTGCCTTCAAAACTGAAAAGCATTGTATCTGGCTTTTGGTTATCTCTTTTCCTGAGAACAAATGCAGTAGAACATAAAATCCTTTCACAATATTTTTGTTAGTTTTTGTTAGTGGTGTAAAAGCCTACACAACTACTTCATTTTATTTCACACTGTCCTTATCTCTTCTCAAATCAACATAGTGGGAATTTTAGTGCTGATAGTTAATCAGCTTCTTTGTATTCTGTTTTATTTCTTATTATTTTGGCTTTCCTTGTTGTTGACTTCTATTAAATATCAAATTACTGATAGCCTTTTATCCATGCAGACTAGAAGAATGGGTAAACATTTGAAGCCAGTTGACATTTGGATTATTAACTTATACTTCTTAGAAATCAACTAAAGTGTAGAAAGGTAACCTTAGATCAGAGAAAAGTTGTGGTCAGATGGCTTGATCTGGAGATACAGAATACTACTGCTTCTAATTAGTCTTTCTTTCAAGAGATGCCTTACCAGTCTGTACTTTCCCCTTTTGCACCCCCACCCCCAGTCTACCAGTACAACTGCATCCTTAGTTGCTTTCAGCCTCCTATCAAGATCATCTGGCTTTAAGTTGACCAGAACAGGTCAGATGATGATTATGTCTAGTTTTGCAAGCAGGTTTCAGGGTGCCTGGGTGAGAGGGGGAAAGGGAGAAGATGCTATAAGCCACAGGGGTCTGTAAAATGTTACTTTCTGGACGCTTACCTGTCTGTAGGCTCTATATTGAGCTGGGGAGGGTAGTAGAGGCTACATATTGCACTTCCAGCTTCCAGTCTGTGTGTAATTCAAGTTTATCCTGTTTGGGTGAGCAATTAGACACTAAAGGTGCCTTTTTCATGGTTTTGTTTTGAACACATTAAATGTGCGCTTAATCTAGAAAGCAGGTTTTCTAGGTCAAATTATTCTAAGAATAAGCATTAGGTTTAATTACTATCTACTTAGTCATGTACTATGCAGGGACTGAAGTGTATGTAGTAACCTCTTATCTCTTGTGGTATCTGTGCTGGTGTTCTTTCATGTCATAGTGGGTCTTCTCTTCCAATTGGAGGTTGAAAGATTTAGTAGCTTTTGCTTACACTAGATGACAGCTCTTAAATCTATTTGGCTCTGTGCTGAGTCTTGTGCTAAGATCTTGAACTATACAGTGATTTGAGCTCCTAAGTTCTCTCAAATGTAAATGCCAGCTGTGTGCATAAATATTCCTAGTGAAATTTAATTTGTGTTCTCTTAAATACAGAAGAATTGTCAAAGTGACAGTGTCAGAAATGTGTTCAGCTTTTAGTTAACTCTTAGTTATGTCAGTCTTGGGTGTATGCTTATTCTGAAGGAAGCTATACAATATTGCCTGTACACAGCATAATGATACATCTGTGTGCAGTAAAGAATTGGTCTGTTGGTCTTACAGATACTCATCCTATGAGGGGCAGAAAAATGCTTAAAATATTTTATCACTGACTGACCTTTCACTGTTCAGCTGCATTCAGCTACAGTTCTATTACAGGGAGAAAAATCTATAAATAAAATATCTAATATTTTAAACATTATAAAAGATGTTTTATTTTTTTTTTTTTGTCTGCTAGATCCTGAAACCTGCTATAATTTGGAGGCTTTTAGCCTTAAGATCAAGTAATCTTTGCTGTTACCCAGACTGTACAACACTGCTTCCTCACTAATCCTTTCTTGTGTATTACAGAAGGAAGTCTTCCTCCTCACCTCAAAGGAATGTGTAGTTGGCATGTCTGTAGGGTATCTGTGTTCTATTCCTTGAGCTGTTGAGATGCCTTTGCTGGAGTCCATCACTCCAAATTAGTATAAGGAGTTCTTGCCTCTTTTGGACATAACAGCTATCAGAGTCAGTAATTAAAAAAAATTTCCTCACTTTGTTTCTTAAAGGAGAGGGAGATTTATTCCCTTTCCATCCCTGTTCTTTCTTTTTATACCAAAATGGGTAGGTAGATGAGCTAAAACATTGCTATTTCACTTCTTCATTCACTCAAGCTCTGCTTTTTAAAAGCTCTGATGGAATACCTAGTTTGGCAGCCATGATCCAGCTTTGCTTGTTGTTTCCCATTGTCTAATGGATAGGATAGAATTATAAGCTTCCTACTTGTTAAGTGATATGCTTTTGAACTGTTGCCTTATGTTGCAGACCAAATCACTGCTGCCAATGGTAACGCTGTCTGAGCAGTAAATGAAACTGCTGTATATGTCTCATGCTGGGAGGATTTGTAATCTGTACTTTTTTCTAGTAAAACTGAAAGTTGGGAGTGTTTAAATATGCAGCTTGCCACTAGCTGCATGAAATTCTGGTTTAGCCTAAGAGAATTTCCTTTCCTGAAAAAATCCTTAGAATGAACAGTGTAGGGATAAAAAAAAAAGTATTTAGAGTATTAAATGTGTAGTTTCAGACTTGAAAACAAGAATGCATCTCCTCAAGACTTCTCACAGTGGTGACATTGGGAATCCAGTGTGAGGACCCAAGTACCATCCAGAGAAATAAAAGGAAATCTGCCAGTTACCACTGCAGTTTGTTTATTTAACAACTGTTTGCCTGTGAGGAAAGTAATGGATTTATGAGTTCATGTTTTCCAACAAACTCCTGTCTTGGGGATTGGAGGGAACATTGATTTGCACTATTGCCAGAAGAGTTTTTGCCCAACAAATATGATTTTGTTGAATTCTTAGTGCAGCTTTATTGTGTACTATTTATAGTTCTCTTTTCTGTGCACTATAATAGTGATTCCACATTCGCTGAGGCAATTCTTACTTGTTATAAAGTATAGAATTAAACAAGCAAAGATCTTTTTAAGGCATTGTTCACTTCTGAATGGTTGTATTTTTTTAAAGAGAAGAAAAAGGTACAAAGACAATATGAACTGCAGAAGATCTTGTCTAGAAAGCAAAAGTAAATATGCAAACTAGTCTTTTAAGCTATTATATTCCAAGTAATTATGGTCTCTTGAATTGATGTTATAGAGTAATGGAGGTGATTATTCAGAAAAGGATTTAGACATAGCTGTAGGATACTTTATATAAATAAAGGTATTTAAGGTACTATATATATATACCATGGAGATATTTTAAGGCAATAAAAAACCCCCCGTGCCTCCAGGAGAAAATACTTTTGTACCAGCTGGACTGCCTGTGGCAGTCTGGGTGAAGTCACTGCACAAAGCAGCTGTAAAGAGAATCCAGCTGAAAACCTTTCAGCCCGCTCATGATGATAGTGAGGGGATACATATCCTTACCATCCAAGTCCCTGTAGTATGAAAAGGGCTTTGAATGTTTCTCAGGATGGGGAGAAGAAATGGTGCTGTGGAGAGTAGTTCAAAGGTCTCATTTAATTGAAATTAGGAATGCAGTTATTTCTTAGTTTTAGCATTGAATACTATGCTAAAAATACTATAATTACTATTTTAATGTTAGAAACCTTTTTGTCACAGTTTAAAAAAGGTATGTATTTTGCTAAACAAAGTAGATTGATGACTGATTAGAACCCAGGAAGCTAAAGTGAGACTGTGTCTTTAATAGCTACTTCGAGTGACTTCAAGTATGGACTGTTGCCGGGTACTTCAAATGACTTCAAGTACGGACTGCTGCCGGGTACTTCAAGTGACTTCAAGTATGGACTACTACCGGGTACTTCAAGTGACTTCAAGTATGGATTGCTGCCAGAATCTTGGCCAAAAGAAGCTTGGGAAAATGGTAAGTATATCTGATGGAGAGTAGGTTGGGTTTTTTCCTCTGATAGGGGTTCTCTGTCTTTTGTGTCACTGCTTGTAATATTTGATTCATTCATTTAGAGTGTTATGAAATGATATAAACACTTAATCTTCTTCCATATCATTTGCCTTTTTGGATAATGTACTTCCTTGGAGGGAGGAAGGGGAATTCAGATATATGGAAGAGTAAAAACAGAATATGATTTATGTCAGTTCTTGTATTGTGACTGAGTGTGAGATACCTGAGGTCTTTAATGACCTGATAGATTCCCCTCCTTTTAGTAAGATAAATACAGATAATTGACCTTTGAAATTGAACACTTGGATGGTGAAGATATGGAATTAAATTTTAAAAGGAAATCTCAGCATCTGTCTTGCTGTTAAAAACAAAAACTTCATTGCAATGAGTGTTTTTAGCTCAGTGCAGCTGTAATTAAGCCTTCTTCTGTCAGTTCAAGCAAGCAATTATCAGTAATGATTTTTCTGTCTGAAAACACCACCCTATCTAAAACAATTGTTGCTAGTTCCTTAAATACATAAAGTCTTCAGTAAAAAACAGATACCGAGTACTGGGTAATAGTAATGCTTGCCTCTTCTCTTTAACTTTGAGCTGTTACTGGGATGTGGCTTGTGATTTATTTTAAATGTTTTGAAGAAATTTGGTCATCAGAAGGTGAAATTTGCTAGCAGTTAAAAAATTAGAACCTGCATCTTAGGAGGTCTGCCTGTTCTTAAACCATTTAGTTCCCATATATCGTAGAGCCCTGATGTCTGCCTTACTTGTGTAGGACTTACTTTTCTTCATATAAGCCATTATGTGACATTATGTTGACATGCGGCTGCTCACATGAGTGCTCCAATATACCAATGCAAACTTTTGAATATTAGCGAAATGTCACTTCCATGTTCTGATGGATTTAGAAGCTCAGAGGAGGCAACTCTAGATACAGGGCTGCCTGCATGTGCACATAACATACAATTACTTATGTTTTCTTCCTGCCAGCCTGAACATGAGAAACTCTTGCACATAATCATATAGCCTTAGCCAGTGCTTTTTGGATGCTTCTAGATGGTTATGATTATGTTCATAAATTCTCACCTGTAGTAAGTTGAGTCAGTATGCTGGTACCAAAATCATCCTTGTATTCCTGTGTGGCATTCTCCGTGTCATAGTACCCTGTGTTGTTCTTTTTCACACAGTAATAGGCAGCTGTAGTAAACCTGTTTTGCATATATCCTTCAAGCAAACTATGTAAAGGCTTCTCCAAATTAAGGAAGAAGTGAGATATTGCCACTTTCTGAAGTTTTTCTGCTCTTTTTATTTTTTCTACTGTTAGATCAAAGTAGAAAATAGGTAAAATCTGGACCAATAACTTCTTTTTTTTAGAATTTTGCTACCTCTTAGTGTCCTACTTCTTTTGTCAATATTCATTCTTACTTAGTTATACTTTCTTTTGATTTGTCAAGTCAGATCTTGGCAGACAGTTCCTGCATGTAATTCTAAATAGAATATTGGGATAGAAGATTGCAACTGTCTAAATGCTGCAGAGTTAGAGGGTTTCTTATCCAGAAGAAAGTGTTTTCTGGTGTAACTGACATCTAGGAAAATGGAACATTGTTAAATTGTAGTTAACTTATTCCAATTCACAAAATCAGACTTCTGTGGTAAAAATGTCTTGGTTACAAGTAGGTATTTTTCTAGTAGAATAGTACATGCAGAACTTACCAGCATTAGTGATTTCTGCAGATGGGCATTGTCCTGATTTGGTTGATGAAAAGTCTTGTGTTTTGCTTTATTGTTTTGGCACCTGTTTATTTTTGTGCACCAGACAGAACATGTTGAAATATTTTTTGTGTGTGTTTCATCATCTTTTCTCCTGATGGCTTATTATCTTGTAGGCGATTCCTCTGCTTTAATCATGAACAAGTTGAAGTGTCCACACTGTAATTATGTAGCCAAATACAGAAGAACACTAAAGAGACACTTGCTCATTCACACAGGCGTGAGATCTTTCAGTTGTGACATCTGTGGGAAGCTGTTTACACGAAGAGAGCATGTAAAGAGACATTCCTTGGTGGGTAATTTCAAGTGTTCATGTATCTGTATGCACATGTACTAGTGGGGTTTTATGGGGTTTTCAGGTGTTTTGGTAGTTGGAAGAAACTGTCCTCTGATTTGACATAATGTAAATTGTCTTATCTTAATCTGAAATGGATGAAGATAAATATCTCTTTGTAATAACTGTACTTCTTGTTTTCTTAATGGAAAATGCAGTGTCAGTGAAGACAGTCATTTCAAGATTATTTTGAAAGTGATGTGATAAAGGGATCGGTGCATATAAGTATTCTGTAGATAATGAAAAGCAGTTTTGGCTTAGCTTTACTGCAGTAGAACAGCATGGTCTATAATGCTGCATTGCCATTTTCTGTGAGGGCACCCTGTTAATTCTGCAATTATATCTTGGGGTAGTTCTAAAATGTTTATTTCACAACTAGACAAAGCTATAGTATAGTATCTGCTTTAAGATTAGGAAAGAATGAAAAATATCTGATGCAGAAAGTAAACATCTGTCTGGTTTGCATTCTGCCGGTACCATAACCAGCAGTTCAGCTTACCCTGTCCTATGCACATTGCGTAACTCAGGACTTGACTTGAGTACTTGTTTATCTGAGGAACCAGAGAAAGTATTTTCTCTCTTGGATATTTTTTAGGTACTTAGTATCTAGTTTATTAGAAATTAAGCCTTCATTATATGCTGTGTAAAATCCAAGGTATGTTTTAGGGCAGTAATAAAAGTAAGATCATATTGGTCGTGAGAAAATAATAACATTTCTCCAAGCTGTGATTTTAGAAGCCCCTTCATTTTGCAAGATGTTTTGTAGATAGACAGAAAAGGTTAGTACTTGGAGTGGGGTAAATTGCGCTTCTCCAAGATTCTGCACCTGGGTTGGGGCAACCCTTGGTCTCTATATAGGCTGTTGGATGAGCACGGTCGAGAGCAGCCCTGCCGGGAGGGATTGGGGTGCTGGTGGGTGAGAGGCTGGACATGAGCGCCAAAGTGCTCTCGCATCCCAGAAAGCCAAATGTGTCCTGAACCGCATCAAAAGCAGCATGGCCAGCAGGGTGAGGAATGGCATTCTGCCCCTTGCGAGACACCACCTGGAGCACTGCATCCAGCTCTGGGGCCCCCAAAAGAGGAAGGACATGGAACTGTTGGAGCTACTCCAGAGGAGGGCTATGAAAATGATTGGAGGGATGGAGCATCTCTCATATGGAGAAAGGCTGAGAGAATTGGGGCATTATTACCTCCTTGATGACCATGCTCCTTCCTTTGTGGCTCAGCAGAGAAGACAAGCAACAGTGGGAGTTAGTTGGTCTACCAGGAAGAGTAGAGTGGGACTTTAGATTTCTGTCCTGCAGTATCTGACCAGGACTTGCAGCTGAAGATTTTTTTCCCTCCAGGAAAGGAGATGAAGTCAGACAGTGTGAAAATAGCTCAGGGCAGTTCTGTGCTTTAACTGAAGTGTCCTTTCTCTGATGAAGTCAGGACACTTTTTTTTTTTCCTTTCTGTTTTTATTTTTTCCCCCTCCCTTTCCCTTTCAGTTCAACAAACATTCTGCCTTGTGTGCAGGTTGTTATCATAAGGAGTCTAGAGGCTGAGGAAAACACATGTATTAGCTGTGCAGGTTATACAGCAGAGCTGAAGTAACTATTTGTCTCTTGATCGAATTTCTTTTGCCCCTCATGTGTGTGGTCATTTCTCTTTTATCTAAAATGGCAACTTTTTCAATGGGACTTCAAATAAGACATTTAAGCACATAATTGTAATCTGTTGTCGGAACACCAGTGAGAAGAAGGAAGTCTTCAACTTAATTTTTTCCTAGGTAATAACTAATATACGTGGTTACTGAATTCAGTTTCTTGTACAAGCAATATACTTCTAAATTCAAAATCAAAATTTATGGTTAGTCAACAACAGCCTTCTAATTTTACACACAGACTCAAATACAGGACAAAAAATTTACCAAAGGGACCTGGAAAGTTGATGTTGGTTTTGATTGTGTTGGGTGGGAGAAGTTGTGGAAGAATAATTATGCTCTTGGAATTCTTGAATTTAATAACTTGCTTGTTCTTAATATTTCTAGGATTTAAAATTGTAAAAGCAGTTTTCTAAATGAGATGCTATCTTGTGCGCAGTGTAAGGGTTTAAGCTGCTCTCATTGCTTCTGAGTCTTGTTCTGTGCCCTGAGGAGTCGTGAACTGGGCACTCACCTGCGTACAGAACAGGTGACCTGCTGAGCTCCAAGAAGGCAGTTTGGTTGTGGGCAGTAGCTCATGTCTGTTCCAGGAGTACATAGGTAGATCTCCAGTAGACCTTCCTTACTCTGAACAGCATTGGGTACCTTTTGGAAAAGTTAAAAATAGGAATTTTTATATTAATAATTATTATTGTTATTATTAATAGGTTTCTAGTACTATATGCAAATGTAACCTGATATGCCTATTTTCAGCTGTTAAAATTTCTCTTCCACAGGTGCATAAAAAGGATAAAAAGTATAAGTGTATGGTGTGTAAGAAGATTTTCATGCTAGCAGCCAGCGTTGGAATAAGACACGGATCACGGCGTTACGGAGTTTGTGTAGACTGTGCAGATAAATCTCAGCCTGGAGGGCAAGAGGGAGCAGACCAGGGGCAGGACACAGATTTCCCTAGGGATGAAGAATACGAAGAAAATGAAGTGGGAGAAGGTGATGAGGAGCTTGGTGATGATGTAGAAGAACAGAATGACCAGTCTCGATGGGATGAAGCTGGGGAAGTTTGTATGCCTTTAGATGACTGACAGAGCATATGACTTCAGGGTGCTGCAAATGGACACTGTATGGATTGACTGTTTGAATACTTGGACTGAAGGCTTGCGTAATATGGTACAGGCTGGATGGTAGTTACGTTGCTGTGAAAATGTAGGGTCAAAGCCTTATAGCAAAAAAAGGATTATTAATTTTTTTATGATATTTGCACAGGACTGTACAGCATACAACCATTTGGTTGAATTATACAGAGTCCTCACATCTACAGTCAGTTATCAAAAGAAAAATGTATTTTTTATTATTTATAGGCTATAGCTACTTGGGTCCTATTCAGACATAGTAGTAACTGTAATTATGTTACACATTCATGTATCTGTTAACATGAATGAAGAAAATTGTGACTTGGTATGGAAATACAAAGACAGCTTTCCCAAATCCACTTGTACTTTTGTCAGTGAGTCAGTGAATCTAATTTGGGCTAGTGGCTCTTGTTTTCCACAAGCATGTCTTTGCCATACAAATCTTACCTCTCCCATAATCTGATAGGTGAAAGCCAATCATTTAAATATGTGTCACAGACATTGCCAACACCATATTGAATTTTGGGTTGAAAACTTTTGGCTCTGTGCTGGCAGGTGCTATGGGTGATAAGCACTGGAGAAGTTGTTAATGGTGTTAATTTAGTGTCTGTTTTTAAAGAAGGTTGTCGTTGATTCATCCATTTCAGAATGATAATGCAGAAGAAACGACCAGTAATTAAAATCATAGACTGATCAGAGCATGGGTAACTCTTGTGCCACTTAGTCAAAAGAGAGAGTCATGCTAAAAGGTATCTGATGTAATAATGTTTCTTCCCTCTTCTAAGGCCCCCCTTCTTTCAAAATTTTTGGTTTCCCTGGTGTATACCTCAGTCCCACAGAATAAAAATACAAGGAATGGAGAAGGTGTCATATTAAAACAACTTTTTGGTCAATAATTTCTTACTTGTCTGTTTTTTGGCTAGTTTATGTGATGTAAATTGGACACTAGACTACTGTTGCCCATCATTCATCATTGAACACAAACTATATTTTTTATTCTTTTGTACTTCATGGGTTGTTGTTAGTATTTAATATAAACAAATTACATTCACCTGCTCATTTGCTGGAATTTTTTTAAAGAAAAACAAAAAGTCCAAAGCAAAATAATGCTCTTTGAGTTGTCTACTTTTCAGGAGGATATGCTCCCTATGCTCTTTGTTTCAGATTTTCCAGGAGGCATTGAAACTTGAATTTTTGCAGCCACATAGATTTTTTTTTTTTCCCCTAAGCTTGTAATATTGTACCAATGATTCCAGGTCCCTTTCATAGGGAGGGGAGGGCATTACACCTTCACCTTCTCTGTGTTGTCTAGCCTAAGGCAAGTGAATTCAGGCAATCATTGGAACAATAAGTCTGATCTACTATTATGTCACAGTGAGTAAATATGCAGAGCATTTGTCATGACACATAGCTAGGCCAGTGTGACAGTACTGTATAAAAACCAATTGAGGGTCACCATATTTTTAAACTTTGTTTAATTTTAAAATAAGTATATTTTTTCCTATTTTATATCAGGTAAGTAAATTATGGTAGTTGAGTGGATAACTTTGAATTATGCTATGATGGGCATGATCTTACTGGTGCTCCATCTGATCAAAGTTGGTATGTATTTAAAGAGACAAGCTTTACTGTTGTCCATAGAACAGTAACATAATATTAAGACATTGCTTTTGCTGATTGAAACTGAGATGATAAGTTTGAACTACAGTTATATGGGAATTAAAATGCTTCTTTTTATCATTCACTTGTTTCATTGGTAGTTTCCACATCATTGTAAACCATGACATGAATAGTTTTTTTGGGGAGGGTGGGGAGGGCGGGATGCCTTTTTTTACACTGAAGAATACATTTTATTCTCATTGTTCTAGACTGAAATGAGTAATGTGTAATTCTGGTGGGGTCCAAAGTAGAAATTAGTTGGGCAAAGATGATATGAATGAAAAAGTATTTTAAAGTAATGTTCTGCTTTGTGAATATGTAAGTATAGCATAAAGACTTTTCCATGCCATTTATCCCTTTTAAGACCATAGTTTACAATTGGTAGATCTGTCTATATAAATATATATATATCTGAAATTCACCTAAATCTGCTTTATTAGAATACTGCTCACTTAATGCTTAGAAACTGGACCTGGCTCTACATTCTTAATGTATTTTCCACTTTTTCCTTTTTGTTTTGTTGGGGTTTTTTCCTCAAGATACGAACTTATTCTCTTGGAACTGAATCTTCTTTTACTACTTAAATCATTTATGTATATCTGGTAAATTATGACCAAATTTGTTGTTAGACTGCATTACAGTAAATTGAAATATACACTTGGTACACTACAGAATTGTTGTGCTTTTGTTCTGGTTCTGTTTGGAAAAGCAGGCTTTAATAGACATTTGTGTTATTTATAACTATTCCGTTTTTATTCACTGGCCTTAATATTCTGTTGCATTGTGACAATCATAATTTCATGGTAAAGCTTGACTGCTTGCTTTTAGAAGTTGCATGTAATTGCCCACGGTAGGTTGGAGAGAGAGGGATGACTGTCTTCAGCAAATGGTGTGAAATACTTCAGTGCAGGTCCACTGTTCTTGTCTTGTAGAACCAAAAGAATTAAGATGCTGTCTGCAGTCCGGCTTTTCTGAGTTGTTTTATTTAGAAATTATTTTAAATATGTTAGCTTGATTGGGGAGTTCTAAATTAATAGAACAAAATTTCTGAAGAATTAGTTTTTGAGGGACAGCTTGCATTTCTTCACTGTTATAAGAAGTACAAAGAGATTTCTCTTTGTGCGAGAAATTCTTTCCCTCAAAAAGTGCTTAAGTTACTTTGTAGTAACACACTCTAGTGGATTTGACTGTTTAGAGATTTTTTCCCTTTTAAAAGAAGACTAGTGCCCTTAAAATGTTGTATTTATCAAATGAAAAGACACCGAGTCTGTCATTTTGTCTTCTGATGAAATGATTCTCAACCCAGTTGTCTGAGATTTGTGTATTTGGGTGATGCCACACAAGGAGTTTTATGAAAAGAATCATGGATGTTATTAAAACAAACAAAGTTTGTCTGATGTTGGGATTCCCCATTTCTCTGTGGGCTTTTGTTTGCTTTCTGATCTCTTCAAGCAGTGGTGGGTATCTTCTAGAGGTAGTCATACAGAGCACTTTCTGGCAGGGCACTGTGATGCAGGACAAAATCAAATTAATAAATAAATTCACTTTAGATTCATAATTAGAAGTCCTGGTCAAAGTAGGCATGATGTAAGGAAGACACACAACAAAATGTATTTGTCTTATGCCAATGTTACTATAGTGCATTAGGAAGTATTTTTCAATTGCAATGACAGATGCATCTTGCAGGGAAAATGGCATTTTCCAGTTCTTTAGACAAATTTTGTAGTTCAGCTTGCAAACAGATCCTCAAGTAAAATAATTTTTGCCGTGAAACCAGTTTTGAAAACCAGAAGCTGCATTTAGTTGTCAGTATGCATCCTAAGAAGTACGAGTTGCAGTTAGTGGTTCCCATAGTGTACACCTAGTTTTTGAGATGTGTAGCCTTCTGCAAATGCAGTTTTCAGGTATCACTACATGTCCCTCTTTCTTCTGACAAGACTAAGCACTATCAAGTGAAGGAAAGTTGGAAGCCAGGACGCTGGCATGAGGTGTGCTCCTAGTTGTGGGTCACAGCAGTAATGCTGTTAGCAGAAGATGCTTTCCTTGCCTAGCTTTAAGTTGGTAAGGCTTTTAATAGGATTTGCTTTAATGAGGCCAATCTCAGTTGTTAGCTTGCTTTTAAGTTTTGTTTCACTCGATTTTTCTTGCTCTTGCCACCCACCTATTCTGAAATACTTTTGTAGTCTGCTGATTCCACATAGATGCAAAATTCACTTTTGGAAGTACTGTACCTTGTTTGCTGTTCCTTTTTTACTTTATTGTATTTAAATGGCTTTAGAAACTGAAATGAAAGCAGAACAATTGACACCACCAGCAGCCCAATAAACTTGTGCCAAAAGGGAGTGAAAAAGGAGCAAAATGTGGAGTGCAATGTGATAAGAAAAAGGCTGTTGGATTTGCATTGTTACCATTCTTCTGATTTGTTACTTGAATGTTTTGGACAATTCACTGTACTCTTCTCTAGAACTATTTGGTGGCAACGTTCTGATGAAGAACCTATGCAAGAAGCCCAGTTTTGAGTTTATTCAGTGTTTTCAGAATGTGTTCAGGCTCTGCAGAGGTAGTAGCACTGGGTAGCTTTCTGTAGATATTTTACTGTAGATCCTTCTGTTAGCATCCCTCTTCACTGTGTGATCTGTTACCTGTTTTTAATTTGATAAATGTTTGCTCCTTTGCCTTTTATATGTTTTAATAACACATTACTGTGCATCACTGAACAGTATGGTAAAAGTTGAATATTGACACAATGGATAAAAAGAAATAATTAATTTTCATTTAGTATCTTTTAACAAACCTGTAATAAAACAAGTCATTCATAATAAAGAAAATACAGGTTTGAAATCCAGGGGGAAGGGGTGTTGCTGAGCAGAACCCTTTAATGTTGAAGATTCCATGTATAATTCACCATGGGTTTTAGAAATACTTCTATGTGGGAAAAAAACCATACAACTACACTCGAAAGATCTTATGACTTAAACTTGAAAATAAAATTGGCTTATCAAGTACTTTGTATTTAACATTATTGCAATTTGAAGTGAATGTTTAAAATAAGCTATACATAATGTTTCTTACCTAAATCAATTTGGATTAGCCACTTCAGAATACAGGCATAAGTAACTTCTCACATTTTGGTATGTAAACATAATTTCAAGACTTCTAATACTATGTGCACCAGTCTTTAAGTTACCATGCTGCAAATAAATTTAAGAAACAACCATTTTATTCTATCTATTTTTCTGTGCCTTGCCTCCTCACCCTCCACAAGTAGATGCAGAGAGTTTTCTTTGGATGGCCAAGCGTTAACATTCAGTACTAAAAAAAACCAAGTTGCTGCAAATAATTTCTGCTTCTGACATAGAATAGAATTTATAGAAAGTAGCTGTTATTTTAAGCTGTATTTTTAAACTTCTTTCATAATAAGGCAGTTTTAGACATTCATTATTATGCCAACCTTAAGATGACCAGTTTCCAAATGGCAGAATCCAGATGAGGTGGTTATATGTAAAACTGGATTTTAGACAAACTACAATGCAAAGCTGCACAGGTCACAGATGGGGAGTTCAGCTCGGTCTAGTGCCTAGCAGAAGGTTTGGATCCCCCCAGAAATGCAGTCGTACTGTGTGTGCCCAAAAGCTTTCTCTTGCTGTTTTGGTCCATCCCTCCAGCTCTACCAACCTGAGAATTCTGGAGCAAGTATTTTCAGCTGGGTTTATCAAAACTTCTTGACTGAATAATGCTGGACATGTGTGTAAACCGGTGCTTTGGCTTCTGTTATCTTCTAAATGTGGGTTACTTTTGGTAGATTATACACAAGTGGGTTTTTTCAGTTAGAAGATGATCATCCCTGTGGTTCTTTGAAGGATTTGAATGCTTCAGAATTTTGTTTGCCATGCAGAGAAAGCTTTAGGTTTGATATCCTGGACAGGCGAGTGTGCTTGTGTGTCTTGACTTGAATACCAGAGGTTACTGGAAACCAAAGGCCTCTGTCCAATTAGTTTTTCCTATTCCCTGGATCTGCACACTGCACATCTGACTGCAGCTAGAGCACGTGAGGAAATGGTCTTGTGGGGGACTGTAGCTCTCGTTTGGGAAGAGCCTGGAAAATAACTTCTGGGCCATTGAACAAACTTCAGCATTATTTTTCATTATCCGAATGGTGTTTCTCAGAGAATTGTCTTTGGACTTGAATATATTTTAAGCTTGTTAATTAAGTGTGATACAGTAATGTGATTTTTTTGGTTACGTGTATATGAACTCTTATGTTTTGTCTAAATATGTTAGGAAAAGAGCTTCAGAGTCCACAGAACAGTGTTAACTTTGTAGCTAGAAAGGAGCAACAGCAGAAAAAACATGTTTGTTGAAATTCAGCAAGTTCAATCTAATTAGATAAAAATTAACATTGGGAGAGCAAGGAGCTATAGAAGATGAACTGCAAAGTTAGAGGGAGGGTGGTGAAAAAAGCCAGTGCTGCATGAATGTAACAGCTTTGTTAAGGGGGCTGAAGCCTGGATGCATTTAGCAAGGGCCAGAAAAGGTGCTCAGTTGGTGTTGCTATAAAACCCTTAACACTTGAAATGCTGGTCTTTAAAGTATAGACCTAATCTCAAACATTGAAGTAGTCAGCCTCGCTTTAGCCCTTAGCTTGGAAATACATACAGGATTACCTGTTAAGAGATACCAAGCTTATGGTAAGAAAGAGGCCAAATTATTTTCAGATCAAATGAAGAGGGAGTTTTATTTGAGCATGTGATTATAGCACTTCAGTGCATTTATTTCCAAAAATTCATATGGTAGAGGCATAGTACTAGTCCAGTTCCTTCAAATATTTTATTGATATTGAATGCCAAAATGGTCAGCTTGACAAGAAATGGTAGCGGCTTCCCACTTCTATAACCTTAAGATGCCTCTAGCTTGGAAGGGTTGCTTTTATGAGTCAGTGTGTGCTGCATTCTCCTGAGATACTGTCTGCATAGGTTACATCTTGTTCAAACTAGCCTTAAGTTCCTCCTCCTGGGTTTAGGTTGCAAAACGTTATCCGTGAAGAAGTGTCACAAAATAAATCTTACCTGGGAATGTTTTTTCTTGTTTCACTTTGCTGAAATGTAGGAAATAAATTTCTGAAGCATTACTTTACTTGAAAGATTCTCAAAGTAACTGATTTCCTTAAGAAATGCTGCTTTAGTGAGTGACCTGCATGTGCTGTTTAGATGTTGTTATGCCATCGTTCTGCAAGTTATCCTCTGCATCCACTTGGAGATCACACTACTGAGGTCATAGGATATAATATTAATATGTCTATGCATTTTTATCATTTTTGTCAGAAATCAAGGTAATTGGAAGAGGGGGAGAGGGAAGGTTTATCTCTAACCTTTGAGTAATTAGAATTCAGGGAAATGGCTTGCTTTTAAACCTTACTGAGACTTAATATGCCAAGATGTTTATAAACTGCATGGGATATATTAGATTACTCTGGCTAAGTTTGCAAAAATTACTATTGCCATGGTTTTTTCAGAACTATTGGCTGTATCTCAAAGTAATCTTTCCTGTGATGGCTCTAAGATAATTTGCAGCTATGGAGGAGCTACTTGCTATCTAGAAACAGTAAGATATGAATTTATAATGTTTACAAAGAAGTTGTCAATAGCTTTCTGTTCACAATTATTCTGCTTTGGATTCCTCCTTGATTACTTCTCAGTGTTTTTTGTCTAGAAGATGTGGAAAGGGGTATGGTGACCACTGTATACTCATAGGGCTAAAAAACCCCTTGTAATCTACAATAAAGCCGTATATATTTTCATACTGGAAGCAGACTTCCCTTGGAATTTCTTACACCTTGCTCTGAAGCATTTTAGTTTTGAAACCAGCACAGCTTTTTGAAGAGGCCCCTAGTCAGTCTGAATGTGTAAGTTGATGCTTGTGCACCATTTAAACTAATAAAAGTCTGATCTCATAATGCTGAACACCCTTAAGTGCGGTTGTCGCTATTTGCGCTGTTTTAATAACCACAGCTATTGAAGTGGTGCATCTGTTTACAACATTCGATAGGACTTTTAAAAGCTGTTTCACTGCCTTTTGTGCTGTGGCCTGCTAGGTAATGTCTGGGAAGTTATTTTGCCGTGTGTGTGTCATTTCCCCAAGTAGATTGCTGCGTTTCCCCTGAGATAATCCATAAACCTCTCCTGAAGCAGAGAAAATTGCTCTTCAAGAGCCAGAGTACCTGTGTAAATCTGTGGTGTTTAATGACAATTATTGGAAGTTCCTCTTCTTTGATGTAGGTTTAGAAAAGAATCTAAAACTGAATGTGGTTTTAAGTTACCACATCAAATGATTTAACTTTAGAGTTTATTCATAGTGATGGATGATGACTCATTTCTTTATCATCACAGGATAAAATCTCAAACAACTGTTCTCTCAGAAACACTTCTACCTGTTTATCTTGCACCAGATACTTTTTTTTTTCTCCTCACTTGCTGGAATGCTTCAACTGAGCACATAATTATCTTTCCTGCACTTCTATTAGCTGGCTGTGAAGTGATTGTCTATCCAGATCTATTGCCTTATTTCATTGCTGGAGATGCAAAAATGCTGGAAATTAGTTTCTGTAGGAAGAGCCTCAGTGAGTTAGGGAGATCTGGGTGTTTAATGTCAGCTGATAGTTGCAAAAACCACTTCATGGACAAAGAATGAAAATATTTAATGTAATTATCTTTTCTGCATTTTTTGTGATGCTGCCTCACTTTTACTGATGTTAATGAAGATCACTGGCTTTCCACACACCTCCTACTGAAGGTAGAACAGTTACAGGAAATCCTTAGTGACTGCATCATGGACACTGGCCAAACAAGTCTGCCTGTAAATTGTCTGCAAATTTGGTATATCCTGAATATTGCTAGCATTCTAGAACATTTCTTTGTAGCAAAGTATTTGTAAGAAAACAAACAGTAACTTTTAATTTTGGATTTGATGCCACTGTTCTACAATGTTTTAGGTTATGCATCTTAAAATGTAGCTAGGTTGTGGTTTTTTTTGTCACCAGTTTTTGGAGCTATATTGCACTAACTGTAAATTACTGCACCAGGTCACTTGTATTTCTATAACTTGATATTGGGCTCTCAAAGGAACGTGTTTAGTATCAACAAGAAGCCTCCTGGCTGCTGGATCCAACATGGAGCCTGCCAGTCAGTTCTTGCGTGTAGAATGGCAGGGAACAGTTGAAAATACCATAGGAGAGGGAATCCTCAGCTTTGACACGGCAGGGAACAGGACCCCTGCTTTTTAGAGTTCCTTTCACAGTAAAACTACATGGAATTAGATTTATGTACTTTGGAAGGCGGAAGGACTGAGTCAGCCTGGCTGGAATTTGAACTTTTGTGCTAGGGCACTTCGATGATTCCAAGTCTGAGCTTACGCTGCATCCCTTTTAACAGTATATAGGAGCTTAGTGCATTGGAGCAATAAGTCTGCAACCTGTTGTTGTTATGTGCAGGTCAGATTTTGGTTTTAGTGTGACTGCAGTTCCCAACTTAAACATTAATTATTTTTTTTAATTATGTTTTTAATCGAGCACTTCAGAATCCACTCTTTGATACTCTGTATGTATTGGGTGTTGAATGCAATTTATACATAAAAGATAAAATATGCAGTACATTTTCACACGCAACAGGGCTTTGTTTTTCATCTGGCGTTTATTAGATAAGCAAGCTGGAGCTCAGGTTGTGTCCCTTAGTTCCTGTGAGGACTCTAGATCAGGATTTCCCTTTGAAATACAGCTGCTCTCCACCTCTCTCAGCAGCTTTTCCTGTACCAAATCAAACACCAAACTTCTCATACCGTGTTAAACTTTATTTAGTAAGCACATTGTTTGAAATTTGGTATTTTTTACACTCTACATAACTTCTGTCAAAAAAAGAAAAAAGGGAGTTGTGTTGTTTTTCAGGTGCTGAAACGGAGATTGCTCCTGAACATTTGACCTCTTTGTGTTCAGGATGGCCAAAGGTATATCTTATTAATGAATGTAATATTAATTTAATGCCAACTTTGCCTTGAAGTAATGTCTTGTGGTTCCCTGCTGAGGTGCGTGCCCTCAGGCACCATTGTAATTATGAATAGAACATGGTACAGAATGCAGTTGCATTAAAAAAGTGCAGCAGATTATTTGGGCAAGTGAAGTGGAAGAAATCAAGGTATCGCTAAAGCTTGGGCTGCTGGGACACAAACAGCCTTGTGACACGGAAAGCTCTTCTGAAAGCTTGGTCGGCTTTGTGTTTACTCTCTGCCAAGAAGCCCCGCTCATTCTCTGTAGTGTGTGGCTTTCTCCTGGGCATCATCCCGAGGGACAAAAGGCAAGTGCACCAGGCGTCCAGTATTCTCCCCAGGGAAGAGGGTTATTCTTTTGAGCTTGCTGTTAGTTGGCTTGCACCTTTCTTTGAATAGTGTGGGGCAGGGTATGACAGTGTTGAGGCTTCATATGTTTAGTGAACTCTGTCAAAAGAAGTGGTTTATGTTCAGCTTTTCAAATTTGACACCAAGCTCTCCCTTTTAACAGAGATGACACCTTATGTGGGTGACAGGGATAACAGGCAGTTATCAGCTGTTACAGTATTGACAGGTTTTGTGTCAGTTCTGCACTAATCTTGCTCCTTGCCAGTTTTAGCAGAGTTGGTGATTGATGTAGTTGATTTGTTGGTATCCTGTGTTTTGCTGTTATCAGCCAAAAGCAAGGGGCACCGATGTAATTTCTGATTTAAGCCCTTTTTATGATGTTTGCTGGCTAAGCTGCCAGTGCTAATAAGCTACTTTACTCTTAAGCTTTATCAGTTTGCTGCTATTGTTGTTAAAGCCAAGGAAAATACAAATCAGCCTTGTCACATCATTACAATGTAAAACAAATAATGGAGTTGGCACAGATACTCTAGAAAGGGCAACTCTGCTGTTACTTGGGTCTAGCTTGTTTACAAGTTACTGTGCTCAGACCTCTCTTTTCAGAATAACAAAAATTGGTTCCTGAAAATTTTTCCATGCCAAGTTTCTCGCATAGTTGTGACCACTCTATTGTTTCCAGCAAAGTGTAAAACAATTACAACCACTTTTTCTAGTCTTCTTTCCCCACCCCCTTATTTTCTTTGACCTGTTTTCAGAACTTTTCTGGCTTCCTTACTAAGTATATAAATTCAAGTGATGTATTGTTCTGAAATACTGCACCAACCACATTCTCATTCAACTTGAAAACTGACATTTGGATATAATCTTTTCACCTTGCAAAAGGGGACTGCAAATAATTGCTCAGTTTAAAAAAAAAACCAACAACCAACAACAACAAAAAAACCCACAATACAACAACCCCACCCTAGGGTTAGGAATTATTGCTCATGTTCTTGAATATCTTGGGCACTATCTGCTTGGTAATAACTCCTATCCAAATGAGGAGGCAAAGAAGATTGTTTTCCAGGTTCTTTCTACAACTGAAGAAAATTTGACTGCCTAAAACTGATGCTGGGACAAACAATGATCTTCCATCCAGATGCTATCAGAACTTCACACACCCCCAGTGCTCATCATTGTTTCCCCGGGCTGTTTCTGGATGACAAGAGAGACCAGAGGACTTGAGCTGTCCTGTAGCTCTTGCAGAGTCAAGGTGCAGACATTCCAACTTGTTCAGTGTGTGTTTGGACAAGGAAAAGGTGCTGCTGTCCAGTGCAGTCAGTCAAAGCCAAAGTAACTGCATCCAGGTGCTGAGTTAGTTTAGATCAGGAGGTCACTCCTGAAGGAGAGCTCTCCATCACCCCCAATTATGCATCTGTAGTTCTTATTGCAGAGCTCCCTGAACACTTCATTGAATTCCTTTTGGACAAAACTAATTGAAGACATCCTTCAGGAGTGTTCCTGATATGCTCCAAACACAAATGCTTTCCTGTCTGTAGGGCCAAATTAAAGCTAATTAAAGGCAAAATTTCCTTGACATGTGCATAGACCGGACAACGTTTACACAATTGGATTGCAGAACTAAAAGGCATAGGCAAATGGTGCTACCCTAGAGCTGTGCTGCTTTTGCTTACATCAACTCTACCAAAGACCAAAATGAGGACATAGAATTTATTAACTTCCAAAATAATTACTGAAAAAAAGTGATTTACAAACCTTGATAACTACTGGCAGTTTTTCCTACCCAAGTACTTTAGCAGCGTTGCTGCACAGGCTGGGATTGAGAGGAGTGTTTCTTTTCCTGTTGATGAAGCAGAACCCGCAATCTTGCGCGTCCTCACTTATTTTGTCTTGCTTCAGTATCCTGCTGTGGCTTAGGGTTTTTTTTAATGAAGCTGAAACCAACAAAATGTCTTTAAATGTTAAAAATCTTTACATTTCATTTTAGAACTGTTCCAGTGCAGCACAGCGTCTTTACTGAAAGTAGTGACTAACTAAGGTGGGGGTGTCACAGTGGAGATAGCAGGATTAGTTCTAAGTTGTGGATGTGGTTTTTTGTGGCCTATTTCTAACACGGTGCAGGGGAAGAACTCACAACCACTGTCCTAGAGCATTTCAGGAAACTATTCCTGGGGTGTTGTAATGCTTCTGCTCTCATAGGGACTTCCAATATTCCTCTGAAAAACATTAGGGATAAAATTGTTTGCTCATGCTTGGTTTGCTGAGCATATTGCTGAAGAAGGCTGGCTGGGCAACAGATATTACCCCAATGGAAACCCTCACTTAGCCCTTTTCTATTGCTATATGGTAAATGCTTTTCAAATTGCACTGACTGAACATGGGATCCAATCACGATGCTTCCTTGTGCCCTGTATCCTAATTTTAGTTGAGAGAGAGCAGCACAAGCGATGTCCAGGTGATTCAGGCACACACAAGGAGCTGTCTGGAGTGGCCTGAGTGCCTGTTCTGTGTTCTGCTGTCTCTAACAGACCGGTTTGGGGAAGATGGACAGAAACAATTGCAAAATCAGTTGTAGGCACAGAGCTAAAGCTGACAAAACTTGGCAGCTCTTTAGGCCCTTGACTGGCCCTGTCTAGAAGTCTTTTTTTTTATTTTTTTATTTTTTTTATAAATGTCTCAAAGAAAAACCAGGTAACCATTGGCTTATATGTCCTGTCCCATGGATAAAGTATCATTTCTCAAGCAAAGTCATTTCCTTCTTATTCTGGGAGTTGCAAGGTTGGATCCTAGAAAGGATAACAAATCACTTAAGGTGTTTTGACAAATTGTCACTTAACACAAGGGAATGCATTTATATAGTGCAGAACTTGTTCAGAAACCTTCTACTGTTTCTCTGTCACATTAAGTGCTCACAATAACACTGATTGTAATCCTTCTTCAGTCTGATTAAATCTTCATCACACTTGTACAAGCTACATTTTGACAGGCACTCGTTAATGTTTATGAAGCACATCAAGAGTGAAAAAGATGACTGGTAATGTGAGAAGCCAAGCTCTACTTGGTTGTTCTTGTGCCCAGTTGCTTGAAGTACAATTTTGTGTGCTCATAACAAGGGCTGGCTTGGAGACCCTCTATCTAATTATTCTGGTGTCACAAAAATCACTAATCAAACTCTCACTGATCATGCAAAGTGGGAAACTTCATCAACCAGGTTTCATAGACATGTTTTAAACAAGCTGTGCACCTTCCAAAGATCAGATTGATTGCACTGTGATAATGCAAAACAGGCAGCAATTGTACCTCCCTGCTGGAGGGTGGAATGCCTACAGCTGTAGGAAGCAAGTTGCCACTTCTGTCAGGCCAAGAGAGCAAGGTGGAAGGGAGGAGGGGAAAGGGATGGCTTTGGGGTGCAGGATTCAAAACAAAATCTGGGTTTGTTCCTACCTACACAGTATGATTTAAAGATAACATCCCCCCCTACCGCTGCCTTCCTTCCTTTTTAATAGCCATTTGCAATATGTCATAAAGTGTTTTGGTCAGGGAACTAATGAGGTGCCCTTTCCATTTAATTTTTTTTCCCAGCTGATGTGGCCCATCTGTTAGGTGTGACTCAAAGTGCTGAACAGATGTTGAATTAATTGTGGAAGTGTCTGTAACCCACCAGGGTCAAAAGTGTTTGCCCTCCAAAAGATGCTGAGCTAAGGTGAAACTTGGATTACGCAGGACAAACAGTATTTTTGCTTCTCACAAATGGACCTGATGCAAATACAGGGGATGAATTTCAATCCCATATTTGATTGTGGCAGTTGGTGAGTGTCCTCCTGCTGCTGGTTTCAGGGAAGAGTCCTCTGGGGTTTTTTTAGGTTCTGAGTTCCTATGTCACAGCCCCTGCCCTCCAGCCTACCCAACAAAAGGCTAAGCCAGTGGCTTAGTTTAGTTATGCAGCTCTGGATGTGACAGTGATGGACCTTTATGCCTGCATGAAAAATCATTTCAGCTATCCCCATCTTTTTGAACTATGTAAGTTGTTCTGTGATTCCCATGTAAGCCAGTGAAGGGTGGCTGTCACTCTGAAGCAGCAATAGCCAGAGCAGCAGTTACAGAGAGGTTCTGAAAACAACCACCGCGATTTTGGGCAGCTTCAATTTGTAATGGAATTGGAACACTCCAGTTTGTCTGGTCATGCACAGTCTTACACAATTTTACTCTTCTTATCAGTTACTTTTGATAACTGACAAATCTAAAGCAAATATTTAATTCTGGACCATGAAATTCAACTTCTGAAAATGCAAGTTCTTTAATTTGAAGAGTCAAATGTTTCATTCAAGTTTACAGGTCCCAGTTCTTCAAAGCATTCAAGATTTATCTTAAGTGTCTTCAAACATAAAGGTCTTAATTTATATACGTATCTGGGGGGCTGATCCAGTGATACTGAACACTGAGGATGCTAAGATAGTGGCTAGTCTAAAAGAAATTTACTGCATAGCCTTAAATGCTGAACTCTTATTGAAATATTTACTACCTCAAGTCACACAGAGGCTTGGGGATTGCTTGACAGTCCTAAGAGTTTACAAAGACTTTAATATAGTATAAAGAAAAAAAAATCTAGTCTAAAAGATAGTTACAGGAATCAGTCAAAGGATGCAGGGAAGACCTTCGCTCTATAAATGCTTTCTAACTAGACTGGCTGGTAGACCTTAGATTGAGCATCCTATTTCCAGCTCATAACAATCCATGAAAATTAATTTAGGAACTGTGGTGCAGAAATTACCTAACTTTATTTTTGAAAAGGTGGATTGTTGCAGTGTGCTCTGGCCAGTTTCGGTTTATCTCATGGCCAGGCTCTGCTATGTACCCTCCCCTCTTGGTATCGGTTCTCCACCCCACGGAGGGCTCTGTATTGTGTAACCCTACACAAAGCCCACCAAATTCAAACCCCGCAGTGCTGCCCTACTGGATGTTGTACCCTCCCCTCGCCCCCTCGTGTCGGTATTTATGTATCTGTAACACGCTGTGTCAGGGCTTCCCTGGCACAACCCCAGTGCCGAATAAACCATCTGGGAACGGCCCTCCGCCTGTCTCCCCTTCTTTGGCGCGCCTGGAACATCGGTGGATTGGGTGAACCCCTACAGGAACTTCGTCAGCCCTCCCGTGCCTTGGAGCAGCCCGGACAGCCCCTGAAGCCGCAGACAGATGCTCAGTGCCCCCCTGGAACGCACCGCAGCAGTGGATGCCATGTTCTTTTGGTTTTCTTTGATAGTTGATGGTTTTGCATAGTTCTTGCTGATATTTTCTTTATTTGTGAAATATCTTGGGTGGAAATTCCAACCATCTTCAGCAACGTAGCACCTTGCATTAGAAAGAGTTTGCCCATCATTTGCATTTGTGCAAAACATTCAGTCATTCAGACAGCTGTTGCACAGATTCTAATTTGTGTGCTTTATATTGGCACAAAGAATTCTCAAATTAAATTTTTATTAAATTGCTGTATTGGATGGCCCTTTGGAAAATGAGATGGAGGGAATGAAAAATAGTGTTTGCAATTAAGTTAGAATGTGTTAAAGAATGTTAGAGAGCCTTCTTTTTAGGTTGCTTTTAGAGTTAATTTTAATTGGACAATTAGTTCTTTTTCAGAGATAAGTATCTTCCTGAAATCCCACTCTATTCCCTTACAAGCATCTCCTCAGAGCCTTGTTTTAGATCCTCATCAAGAAGTGAAGTAGGAACAGGAGCTTTGGTTTGCAGGAATCTGCATGGAGCCAGTTAAAAGTGTCTATATGAAGAAGCAGCAAGACCCAGTCCTTTGTCCTTCACCTTTCTTTTATAAATTACTATGGTGAAATTACAAAAAAGTCCATTTATCTTCAGTCTACTTTTTTTGCCAAATGGCAGTATTGATTTTAAAGCCCCCCCATGTTGTGGAATCACACTGCTGTGATCCTCTATGCAGTGCTGTCTCCTACTCTCCAGTCCCTGAGCTGCTGTTCCAGGGAAATGTGGCATATCTTATGTTGCTCCCACGCCTGTCTCCATGCAACTGCCTTTCGGTACTGCTGCAGAGTGTGACACTCCTTCAGCTGCTCCTCACAGCACTTGTGCTCCAGATCCTTCACCAGCTTTATTGCCCTTCTTTGAAAACACAAATAGTTCAAATAGTGTCTCTTCTCTGTATTTAATTATCTTACTTAATATACACATTCATATTCTTAAACAAAAGTGATCCTCTGATAAACAAAACACCTTTTTGGTGCCCCCAGGTAAGGCCTGTCTCCAGAATGGTGTTTAAGCCCTTGACAGACATTTTCACAGTTTGATTTTTCTGTCCCTAAAACCTTTGTGTGGCTGTCATTCTTTCTAAGTGTTAGCTGGACGTTATTTCTGACTGCTGCTGCTAAGATGGAAATGAAGAATAAAAATTCCATGTGTTTCTCTGAGTTGTGCCAGCAGGAGAGTCATCAAAGCTTCTTCCTTCTGGAAAGAGGCCAGACATTCTAACAAACAATAAATTTCACTAAAAAGAAGAAGGAGAAAGCATGCAGGCAACATTTTTTAGCTAAAGGAAAAGGAATCTGATTGTATGTGCTGGGAAGACTGAAAGAGTTACATTTAATTAGACTTGGAGAATGTGGCTGCTACTCTTAATTTACAATGATGCATATGGAACATTCACAATCTCTCCCCTTAACACAGGCATGCTTTCCCACCCAATCAAAGGCACAGGCAAGATTTATGTCAACACTGGACTACATCTCACCCAGGTTGTCTACATTCACCTCATCCATTTCACACGTCTGCTTTAAAACATGATAAACTTAACCCAGGAGCAGCTTATGCTTTCTTAATGGTTATAAAAGAAACCCCTTTCACATGAAAGGAGCTAGGGCTCAATTCCATCAACAGCATGGAAAAGCTGTTGTCTTCACAAATCCAGAGAACTTCAGGGATTTTTTCAGGTACTTGGGTCAAAGAGTAAGACTTACCTGTCCCTTGTCCTTATTCTTCATTTCACAAAACAATGTGGTACAACAACTCTCACATGTGTATGAGTTAGCCATGGCAAACAGAAAATGGCCATGTGAAAATCATACGATGCTACATCTGCCAAGGAAACCCTCAGACTGGAATCCAATTCTGTAGATCAGAAGTTCTTTAGAAGTGGCTGCTGCTTGTGATTAGATTCTTAACACTGATGTGCAGAAAATATCACAGTATCTTATTGTGGGCAAAGCTGTATTATTTACCTCTGATAGATCCATAGAGTATAAAAATTAAAGGGTGTCAGGAGTTAAGCAAAAGCTCAGTGAAACAAACTGGTGCTGACATACACAGATAATGTCAACTGATAGCTTTTTGGCATTATGAATTGTTTTATAATTAGGTAATTAAAGCAAGTCTGTACAAACTTCAGCTTTCAGGAAGCTGTAAAGATACATGTAGCTGTAAAATTATATTTAGCCATTAATTTCTTGTCAAGTCTGTCATACTTTCTCATAAAATGTCTAATAAAGAAGCTTAAACATGCACAGTCTCATGCATTTCTTCTATAAACTGAGGTATATAACAGTGCGGTCCTAGAATACCAAAGTACAATTGTAAAAATATATATAACTCTTTGCTCTTCGTTCCTTTTCAAATTGAAGTTGTTATTACAGCTTTCATCTTTTAAAGGCAGTAGAGCACTTAAGTCCCGCCAGAAGCCAATCCCACTGACTTGGCTGAAATTGTGCAAAAATATCAAGCTTTGTAAGCAGGTTCTCTAGATAGAGAACTAAATCTGTTGGTTACTGTTCCATTGCCAGAAAATTAATCCTAAGGCTTCACAGGCAAAACAGATGTTATTTGAACCAGCACAGGGTCTTTCTTCCGAGTCTTGTAGATCCAAGTAGGTACTGCACACAATATACAGATAGCTCGTGACAGACATGGAGGAGCTGATGATGAATGAAGGCACAACAGCAGATTCATAGTAAAAATAATCAGAATAAAAGCCAATAGAACATGCTTAAATATAGGTTATTAGTTTAACTCTCAGTTGCACTTGGAAGTCAATGAAATTTTGTACCTGTAATACGATTCTGTATATCTGAATTTTCAATTATCTGTCCAGTGGACCTAGGTTCTTTTAAAAATATGCAAACTAACTTGCAAAACACTTTTTCATTTTTCCAGGGACTAATGGTGAAGGGTTCTTTGCATACTACTTTTAGTTTCAATTGACTGATATTTTCACAGAATCAGCCACCACAAGTTATATAGGACAGAAATCTATCATGAACATCTTTTGTGCTGGGTATTTCCTTCTAACATTGAATAAACTAAATGGAGAAATCTATGTAAAACTAAACTGTATTAAAACAAACTGACATATCATGGATGCAAAAAGGGCTGAGCTGACTGATATGAACATTTCCTCAGTTTTGAATTGTGGGCTTTTTTGGCGGGGGAACATTGCTGCTGAACAGTCCCTACTGCAACAGTCAGTCCTTCTCACAAAGATGTAGGTTGCCCCAGCCACATGCTTGGTTTATTAAAAGTGCTTAACTATTCAACACGTTTGATCATGATGCATTTGATGCTCACAGCAGTAAAAACTATAGAATTTCTAAGGGCATGTTCATTACCAATCTAAACTGAACTTATCCTGTTTGCAGCTGCTAACACCTGAAAAAATTGTGACAAAGAAAAATGAAACAAAATGGGTAAGACATAGGGACACAATGCTGCCAGTATCAATTGCTTTGCACTGTGCTTTATACAAGCAGTTTCCCTTCACTGGGAAAATACTTCTGGCATTAAATGAACCTTAAGGTGCTTTGGGGGCTGTCACAATTTTACTTCCTTTGTTTCTCTCATGCTTTATTTATGATCTGCCAAGTGCTTGTAAAAGAAAAGCCAGGGCTCGCTCTCTCAGCATTTCACAAGGTTTTTTAATTATTGGAGCAAAGCTTGAACCTTACTAGCATGTTTTTCTCTCTAAGTTTTAGGTACAGGACCATAAAAAAAGCAAAATAAGCTGAAACACTGGTATCTGAAATGCTTTTCTCTTCCTAACTGTGTTGTTATAAAGATGTATCAACAGTGACAAGGGGCTGTGGTCATCACCAAATCTGGATGAAGGTCTCAGTTTTCCTAGTGCAGGTGTCAATCATTTCCACTAGGACATAAAGGTATGTACAGTTATTGGAGCTTCCAATGTATAATTCTTTTAAAAAGGATTAGTTATAGTAGTTCCACTGCAAACTCCATCAGAACTTCAGTTTCAATTTTATAACTTGTTTTCTAAATTAGACAACACAACAGTGAGTTTAAAATACTGTGCACCTCTATTGTCTGTTAACCATCTTGGCTCAGAGGACAGTATGTGTTCCGCTGATGAGCTAAAAAATTTGGTTTTAAGAAGGTTTAGATTTGTCTTTTGTCAAAAGGAGATGTGAAGAGATTTGGAAAACAGTGGCATTACAGGCAAGAGAAGTCTTAAATTACCTAAGCATTTATGTCTTGACACTTCAGCTTTTAGGTAGCCAGGACTGGAATTGTTTGCCTACCAACTTCCATCTCCCAGTCATGGAATAGATTTGCTGTAACTGCTGGAAGGAAAAAACTTGAGGTTTATCATCTACTTTGACACTGGTACTGGCATGCTCTGCAGAACCAATACCAAACTCTTACAGCAAGGAATTTAAAAGTGGATTTGGAGATCCAAGCCCTTACTTGTGTCTTTGGTAACATTTCTTTTACCTTTTTTAATCCAGTCAACCCAGAGGCAGTTGAAACAGCAACCTGGTCTAGTGGAAGGTGTCCCTGCCCACGGCAGGGGGCTTGGAATGAGATGATCTCTAAGGTCTCTTCAAACCCAAACAATTTTGTGATTCTGTGATTTTCTGTGTGTGGGCCTACTGACACCCCACAGGAAGGAGGGAATCAGCCACACTGGTTTTAGCTAACTCTGCAGAATGGCACTGAGACCCAAATGTATCACCAGCCTGGTGCTTCCTGCAATGAATTTACGGGACTCCTGAGCACGATCATTTTCTCCTCATGAGCCATTTTTAGCACATTCTCTGTCCTGACTGCAAAGTAAATACAGTATGTTGCTTGTGACTGTTGATTTGCATTAAGATTTTAGTATTGTGGCTGGTAGGCTCCAGAAGGTTGTCCAAATCAAGGCTAGGTTTTTCTGCAGTCAATTCTCAGTATTTTATTTCTGGTTTTTATGTTTCTGCAGGCAGATACAGACACAATTTACTTTCTTCAAGCACAGAGAATGACAGTCATGCTTTAAATTCAAAGAAACATATGGGCTCATAGGCCTAATGCTACAGCTCTTCAGCAAAAGTACATTACATACAGACCAGTTCATATAGGTTGTTTTTTTTTTCTTTAAGGTGTCTTTATGCTGGAGGAGGACAAATGATACCTGAAATTACCTGGAATTAGACCAATGCAGCAAATTGTGACCTATGTACCAAACTGTAAGCAATAACTGATTTAGCAATATATTTCCAAACTTTCTCTTCTAATAGGTTTGTAGTGGTTTAATGCTTTGGTTTCAGATTTTAGGCCCTCCGTGTCCAACATGAAGAAAAAATTGGGCCAATATTTGTGACTGACAGAATCACAAAATGGAGTTGGGAGACACAAAGTTCTATTTGGGACCACAGCAGAGCACTCTAGCAATGAAACTGCTATGAGAAAATCAGGTCACATTTAAAGTAGAAAATAAATATAACTGGGACCAGACTAAAGGAATCCACATCCTCCAGCAATTTTTCTGAATGTGATAGGTTGCAATATATTTTTCCCACTTGCATCTCAGGAAAAGGGAGGGAATGAATTCTACTGGGCTGTTTCATCTGAGGGAGTGGAAATTCACTGTATACACTTGGATGGAAGTTTTTACTCTCAGATTCTTTACAGAATAATAGCTTTGTAGCCAGAACTGTAACAGTTCCTTGAATAAATAAGGCCAGTCAGGCTGGAGGGACTGGAGGTGATTGTACAGCCTTGTCAAAGTGGCTGGGGAGAAGGGTGCAGTGTAGCAGGGGGCAGCCACCAGACAACCAACATCTCGAGGGGAAAGAGGCCCCTGTCAGTGAGCTGCGAAGTCACACTTCAGAGATTTAATACAACAGGGAGCTGTAAGTACTTAGAATTAAAAAATTACCTTCATCTTCTGCAAGTCATGTTCTGCATGAGTGATGGGTTTTGGCTGGATGCTGGTAGCCTTTCTGGCCTGCTTTCATTGTAAATTACTGTTCAGGAATTGTTGGCTTGTCCATAAAGCAGTATGGGTTTGTTTTTTCCAAAGATCACGTGATAACTGGAATCATGTACCAGCTGAAATTTTCTTACTTCTGGCTACAACATAATATTTTGATACAGCAATTAATATGGATACCTATTGTTGTCATCTGGAAACAAACAGACCACCACACACTGCTTCTGAGTTCTCTGTCATGTTTAAGCAATGCACAACAGTAAGATGTCAGCTTCTGTGGGTTTGTTGCACCTCATTTCACAACAGGTTTTCTTTCTCAAGATTTGGGTTGAAGGAATAGAGAGACTGCAGTAGAACAGAACTTTGCTAAATAAAAAAAACCCCAAACAATCCCTCCTAGCACTTGCACAGTGCTTGGAAAATGTGAGTCAGGTCCACTCTCAAGCTCAGAAAACAGAAAGCAAATAAAAGAACCTAACAATGTTGCCCAAAATAAATAACCACAGTGTGGAGGCACCTAACTGGGGGACGTGTGGAGGAGAAGTTATTCATTTTTTTTAATCCTCAAGCTTGGCACATCTGCCACAAACCAAACAAACAAATTGTTATTGGAGTCAGGAAGGGACAAGTAATGTAAAACAGGCTGAGACATAAATTAGTAGTCATGGTAATCTGTCACAGGTGAACGTTCCTCAAAGAAGTGACTTGAAATGCCAAACAAACCTTCTACTGAATCTGCTGGGAATCTATTTATCCAACCACTTTATTTTAATCTAAGAATCAGCTACAGCTACTATGAAAAATGCCTATAGAGAAATAGCAGCACTTCAAACTGTTGTAAAATTAATTAATAAAGTTCCTCCCGTGGCTTCTCCGCCATCACAGCGCCTGTGCAGCCATGTGCAGTACTCAGTCACAGTAAGTCAGGACTCCCTAAACCAGAAACCATGTAAACTTTAAGCATTGTTTTTTTCTTTCTAAATTCCAGTGTTTTACGGAATACAATTCTTTGTCTTTGCAACCATTAGGATTACCAATAGCAAAGAAAATAACAGGCTAAATTCCTGCATACTCTTAGCTCCAATGGAGTTTGTGGTTTTATGGGGAAAAAACCCACTTGTGGTGCAAGACTAAGGATAAAACAATGACAGCTGGTAACAAGTAAATGTGCTCAATTTCTAAATGCTTTCATACTCATGGCAACTGTTTGAGCAACTTCACCAAAATTTGTCAGGAAATGTCATATTATTTCTTTATATTTGTTCCATGGGTTAGTGCTGGCTTGTAACATTTCAGTATCAAGATGGTACATTAGGCTAAAGAAGGTGATCATATGAGCACTGAGCAAACTGTTAGATAGGTGTCAGAATTACTCGCTCAAACCAACAAAAGATTAACACTCCTAACTTAGACCAAATGAATAGACCTAACAGAGACACAAATATGTGCTCTGAAAATAACTGAGCGGGGGCTATTTCCGGAGGGCTTGAGGAACATTGTGACAGTAAGTTTGTTGTTACAGTTCAGCCAGCCTTAATCATCACCTTGAGTTTCTCACTTCAGATTACAACTGTCTAAAAAATTACTTCTGTCCAAAGTGCTGATAAACTTGGAAAACAATGTGGTGGGTTGACCCTGGCTGGATGACAGTTGCCCACCAAGGCTGCTCTAATACTCCACTCCTCAGCTGGACAGGGAAGAAAAAAATATAATGAAAGGTCCGTGAGGTGAGAGAAGGACAGGGAGAGATCACTCACCAGTTACCATCATGGGCAGAACAGACCTGCCTTGGGGACATTTGTTTAATTTATTGTCAATCAAATCAGAGTAGGATACTGAGAAATAAAAACTAAATCTTAACACAGCTTAAACTGCCCATACACACACACACCCCTTCATGGGCTTAGCTTTACTCCCAATTTTCTCTCCCTCCTCTCTCCCAGCAGCACAGAGGGATGGGAATGGCAGCTGGGGTCAGTTCATCAAACTTTCTCTCTGCCACTTACTTCTCAAGGAGAGAACTCCTCTCATTCTTCCTCTTCTCCAGCATGGAATCCCTCCCATGGGAGACAATCCTCCACCAACTTCTCCAGTATGGGTCCTTCCATGGACTGCAGTTCTTCATGAGCTGCTCCAGTGTGGGTTCCCCCCAGGGTCACAGGTCCTTCCAGGAAACCTGCTCCAGCATGGGCTCCTCTCTCCATGGGGCAACAGGTTCTGCCAGGAGTCTGCTCCAGTGCAGGCTTCCCAAGGGGTCACAGCCTCCTTCGGGCACCCACCTGCTTTGGCTTGCACCTCCTCCATGGGCTGCAGGTGGATCTCTGCATCCCCATGGTTCCCCACAGGCTGCAGGGGCACAGCTGCCTCACCATGGTCTGCTCCATGGGCTGCAGAAGAACCCCTGCTCCAGTGCCCAAAGCACCTCCTGTCCTCTTTCTGCACTGACTGTGGTGCCTGTAAAGCTGCTTCTTTCACATACTCTCACTCCTCTCTCCCAACTGAACTTGCTGTTTGGGTTTTTTTCCCTTTCTAAAATACATTACCCCAGAGGTGCTACCACCACTGCTGATGGTCTTGGCCTTGGCCAGTGGTGGATTCATCTTGGAGCCAGCTGGCCTTGGCTCAGTTGGACCTTCTGGCATCTTCTCATAGAAGCCACCCCTGTAGCCTTCCTGCTACCAAAAACTTGCCACACAAACCTAATACAGCCCTTATTTTATGAGAACTACTGTTTGCTCAGGCCCACATTGATTTGATCAGAACTCAGTGAATAGTGCAACTTTACATTTCTTTCTTTGGTGTGAAGCTGAAACAACAGTCCTAGAGGCTTTTTTGGATCTTCATGACCTCTACTGTTTGGATATAAGAACAAAGCACATTTATGTGATGCCTGAACAGTATCAACAGAGCTAAATATCTTAGACAGCAAATCTTTATTTAGATTTAATTGCAGCAGAATCTAATTAACAGTTGTATATTAAAGACTTGACAGTCTCTGATCTCTTTGAAAATCATCAATACTGCCAAAACTGCAAACTCATATAAACAAGGAGACTGATTTATATTGAGAGGTCCTTGCACTGAAGTAATTTATGCAATTTCTTCGAAAGGAAAATAATAGCTGTAATGAAAAACTAGCAGAAGCACAAAAGTGATTTAGAGGGCCAGATCTGTGAGAAAGTATGAAATAATGGAAGAACTAGTAATGAAGAGACTTGTCAAGTGTAAGCAGCAGATTACTTAAGTATCAGTTAGATATTGCAGAGTTTTGGGTATTTTCATGCTATCATAAGGTGGAATCTAGGAAAAATATTTATATTTTAACTACAGAGTTCTAAAGGCAAAACAGTGCCCCTAGCATGGGTGGGTACAGCCCTGCTCTGCCTGGCTGCCAAATGATGGAGGGAGCCTGTGGGCTCCAGGTAGTTTGAGGCTGTAGCTTATTTTTCACATTTCTCTGCAGCAGTACAGACACTCTTCAGTTCACTTGATCTGATGTGCAGAAAGGAAAAAAGAAGCTGCAATATTCCACTGAAGAGGAGAGCAGAAAGAGCCACAGTCACCTACAATTATAGAATCACAGAATCATAGAATCATTTAGGCTGGAGAAGTCCTCCAAGTTAATCGAGTCCAAACTTTCACCACCATGACAGCACCATGCCAACTAAACCATAGAACTAAGTGCCAGTGATTTCTTGAAAATTTCCAGGGATGGTGACTACTACTTCCAGAGACAGAGACTCTACCAGTTCCCTGCGCTGCCTGATCCAGTGCTTAAACCACCCTATGAGTGAAGAAATTCCTCCTGATGGCCAACCTGAACCTCCCTGGTTATTACTGAGGTTATGCCCTCTTGTCCTGTTGCTGATTGCCCCGGAGAGGAGACCAACCCCCACTTGGCTGCACCCTCCTTTCAGGCAGTTGTAGAGAGTGATAAGGTCTCCCCTGAGCCTCTTTTTCTCCGGGCTAAACAATCCCCATTTCCTCAGCTGACCCTCACTCGATTTGTGTTCCAGACCCTTCCCCAGCTCCGTTGCCCTTCTCCGGACCTGCTCCAGCATCTCAATGTTTTTCTTGTAGTGAGGGGCCCAAAACTGGACACAGTTCAGTGCAGCCCCACCAGTACCGAGTACAGGGGGATGATCACTGCCCTGATCCTGCTGGCCACACCATTGCTGACACAAGCCAGGATGCCACTGGCCTTCTTGGCCACCTGGGCAAGATCCATATTCTGTTGGGTCTCAATAAGCACTCCCATGTCCTTTTCCACTGGGCTGCTTTCCAGCCACTCTTTCCCAAGCCTCTAGCACTGCCTGAGGTTGTCATGATCCAAGTGAAGGACCCAGCACTTGACATTGTTAAACCTCATACAGGTGGGCTCAGCCCATTGATCCAGCCTGCCCAGATCCCTGTGCAGGGCTTTCCTACCCTCCAGCATATCAACACTCCCACCCAACTTGGTGTTCTCTGCCAGCTTACTAAGGCTGCACTCAATCCCCTCCTCTAGCTCATCAGTAAAGATATTAAACAGGATGATTTTGTATCTCTCCTCCCTTCAAAATCCTTGGCTTCTGATTCTCCCACCAAAAGAAAGTACAGGTTCAGAAATAAAAACAAACAACAAAAAAATTCATGTGGCTTTGCTTTCATTTATCTTTTTTTTGTTCCTAGTGCTCCACTGTAGATGACTAATTTCCCCTTCAGTCCTCAGGGGGCACTGACCATACAGCATGACCTCCAGCTGTTTCAGGAATGGCTCTTCACTGTGCCAGGAGAAACTCCTGGATGCAGAATGAGCAGCCCATGTGCAGTCTCCATATTGTGTCTTTCTTAGATGCAGCTACTCATCACACATACAACATGGAAATAAGGCCTATGGCTACATTTTAGCAGGTAAAATGGTTCCAGGATACGATGAAGACCTGTAACTTCTCTTCTTCTTTCCCATAAGCTCTTCGGGTTTGGAGAGTACATCTGTCCATGACTGTTGTACAAGAAAGAGAAGCCCTGCACTACTCTCCTTACCTGCATGAGTTCCCTCTAATCTTGCAACCCATAGCATCTGCCCAGGTCCCACCACCTGGCTCTTGGGCTTGTAGATCTCCTCCAAGGAATGCCACAGCCACACAAGGAGAAAATACAGTGATCAAAGCAGTAACAGGCTGCAATTCTGACAAAGTCAAACGGTTGTTTTATATTTGATCCCAGCAATTTTTTGGTGAGCAGTGAGATGTAGCTGCATTCTGACACCGCAGAAATGGAGAAGTCAGAAGTACCTACAGGTTATTTAGACCATGAAAATTGAAAACTTAGTTTTTTTCCCTTCTGCATGGAGCTCTGATGTGTTTTCTACAGTTTTTTTCTGAACTTCTTTCTTTTTCTTTTTTTTTTTTGACCCAGAGCAGCTGGGAATATTAGCCCTCCAGCAACAAGTTTTGCAGGAAAATCTAATTACATACACTATATTTCAACTCAGAGCACATTTTACAGCCTACTTTGAAAACAAAACTACTAGTTATGGTGCTATAACGTTATTACTGATATTATAATAGGGATTTTGTGTCCGACCTGACTCCTATCTCACCACTCTATCAGACTGGTTGCCTTTTGCAAAGTCTGATTAAGCATTAACTCAAAACATAAATCCTAAGGAATTTTCCCAGTCACATCAACATTTACTAGTTTTCTGCCATGTATAAAAACACCATTCTGCAAAATCCCATGCTGTTGAAAGCATAACACTCTTGGAGTGTTGGAGCCATGGTAAATACAGACTTTTACATGGAGACACTTAATTTATTCCAGCTGCATAATCTCTTGTCTATTGCTATGTCCTGTACTTTCCTAATCAAACCACCTGTTGTTTCAGATAAATGGCTAAAACTACTATCTATTTAAAGTTTACAGTCCAAGGAGGACTGCATTCCTAACAGGAAGAAAGCCCTCTGCTTTTAAAATCTAGGCTGTTCTCACAGTTAGAAACACACCATTAGGAAACAGCAAATAGATTCTCCCTAATATGGGGAACTGCAGAGTTTCCAAATAAGGAATTCTCCACCGAGCCTTAAACAAAGGAGATCATCCTCTTTTCCTACTGTAAGTCAAATGAATAATTTTTCCCGTAGAAGAGACTTAACTATACTTTCCTAGATGAACACATTCACATCAGCATTTTGAAAGACCTGCGCTTTCAGTTTTGTTTTTGCAAAAGGATATAGAAATGAAGTCTCAAGTCCCAGTAGGCAGACTTGTTACTCTAGCTTCTTTGTATTGTCTGCCAGACAATCAAAGGGAGGACCTGTTGGTCTGCTGTGCCAAGCTGAAAAGCACTTTTTAAAAAATACAAACTGTCTGAAGTTTGTAGAAAGTATGTTCACGTGACAAATATTTGCTACTGCTCTCAGAACAAAGGGACCAAACCCAGAAGTGTACAACTAGTTTGAGAAAGGGGGGGAAAAAATCTTAACCACTGTCTAATCTGCTTTTACTCTATTAGCTTTTTGCTGAGTAAAAGGCTTTAGGAACCTCTTACAACCAAGACAGTTACACTCCCATGAATGTGAAAAACTGCCTCAGAGCCCATAGCTGATATGCCCTTGCATTCCAGTTCCTGCTAAGGCACCTTTACCTCTATGTTACTTGTAATGCCAGCTTGTGAGCACCTGGACAGAGCTGACAGTGTCATCTACGCGCAAATCTACGGTTCCCACCTGGAGTTAGGATTTTTCTCCTATACAAGTGATTTGTATCAAGTTCTTACTTTCAACTTTCTAAGAGCTGTTTTAGCCCACAGGCAGACCTCTCAATTACTGTTGCAAGATCTCCCAATAAAATCAGGACCAAATTATTAGTGACTTTTTTCCCTTGGAGAAGTTGGTAAGCAATCAGATTTAGTGGGAGCATGGCCTCTGACCAGCCTACATCCTAAACATCCTCCTGAAACCCTTGTAAGCAGCAGTGGCTGCTAGCTGCTCCAGCCCACTCACTCCTTGGAAGGTGCCAGCAGCCTCCTAGTGATGTTTCCTCAGGGCTGCCTTCAGTAATAAATAGAGATAGGCCCTATCAAGGAGACACAGCTGGAATTTCCATGCATGTCACCTGACACTCACTTTCCATCTCTGTGCTTCAGGGCTAGGTCTCAGTTCAGAATATTTTTCTGCTCCAGCAGAGACTGGAGGTCCTCAGACATTTTTTTGCTGGTAACAACAGCACAATCAAATGTGAAAGGAAAACTGGAAGGAGTGAAAAGGCTGTTTTTCACTTTAAGGAAATAATGCCCTCATTCCATAAGGCTTCCTCTTCTGCTTGAAGAGAGGAGAAAGGAGGAGAAGAGAGGAGATTGACACTTCTCCTGTTTCCCTTCTATACAACACAATGGAGGGAGCTGCATTCTACATCTGGTCTTAAAGTGAGCTCTGGACAAGGTTCACCCCGACCGCTGCTGCACAGTTACACTCTCTCTGTCACTCTCTCTCGGTTGTGTTCATCCCTGGGAAGGTGCTCTCTTGCCAGGATGTTCTTGCCTCCTCCCACCTGCTCATCCACCCGAGTTTCCCTGGCAGCTGTGTCTTAGCCTTGCTCCAGCCCTTAGGATATCTCCACCTACCACATCCTGCCATGAAAACCTTTTAGATTTATATCAGATCTGCTCACTTGGATAACGAGACAACAAATGCTGAGTTGTATCATCTCTCAAAGGTATGGATGGGGGATGGGATGCAGAAGTGACTTAACATATCTCTGCAGCTCTTTTTCTGCTTGGTTTCTAGGGGATCAGCAAACACCAAGAACCGAATCTGTTTTAGCAGCCCTTGGATTCCTTTAATTCACTCCAGCAGCCCCAATAGTATGCAAGAGTCACTACAGTGAACGCTCCCTTCACAACAGCTGCTGGTGTGGGAGTATTTATGACTGTGCTATACGGCGCTCAAGATGTGACAGTTCTCTGCTCCCGTTGTGATCCTTCACAATTCTTCAGCTGCTGTGGCCTGGCCCTGATGTGATCCTTAGCCACTGACAGGGCCCCTGTGCTGTTCCCTGGTGCAGGGCATGAGGACAAACACACAACTCTACTCTGACCAGGTGTGGAGTTTTCAAGGGCTTGTAAGACAGGAAGAAGCTGGGAGTAGGGGCAGGAAGAGGTGAGCTGTGTGGAGATCAGGAAAGGAGCTGCGAAGGGTTGCAGTCCTTTGGGAGCAGATGTTGCACAGGAAGCTCAGCAAGAAAGAGGAGTGTGCTTCAGACTCCTTGACATCTTTTTTGGGGGAAAAAGGAGCAAATTAGTTCAATGCATCGTTATTCAGGAGGTGACTTGTTCCGTTTGCTGTATAACAAGTTATTAAAAATGGAAATACAAAAATTGAAATAAATTTTCCAGACTCTCACTCCAGTGACTGAAATAAATATTTTCACATTCTATTTCTAGCAGGCATGTCATTTAATGTAGCAAAACTGTAATGCTTGGGCTGTAAATGCTTCAGGGAACTTGAAAGAAAACTATTTCCATTGGATTTTAAATCACAGAAACCTTTCTATTACTATGAATTTCTCACATGGTACAAGAAGGAGCTTTGATGCTTTTAAATTTAGCTCTTCTTTATTTACCTCATAACATTACAGCAGGAAAGGATTCATAAATATTGAGTATTACACCACAGATAATGTCAATACAATGAATGTTGAGATCCCTAAAGAGTAAAACTGTAGGTTTATGACAGTAGGCATCAGGGACAGAAGAGAGAGACAAAGAGAGAGGGTAATTTATTAAAAGCCGAACATTATACAGAAGCAAACATATGACTATGTTTCTAATAATGTAGCTCTCAGAATCCTTTTGAATCCCTCAAGACTTGTGTGTGGAATGCAATATAAGCCAGAGGCCCAAACCAAAGAATGCACACAAATACTTCAAGGAATTAATTATAAATCTGTAAGACTCCTGTGCATAGGGTAGATTACTGCAATTTCAAGGCTCTTTATGCCTGAGGTGAATAAAAGCAAGTTTGCTGTGTTCCAAGAATATAGGAATACGTGAAATGAGTGATGTCCATCAAAATAAAGGGCCTATGAGGATTCTCAGATTCTGCTCCATGGCACAATAAATTAGGCCTTTTTTCCCTTACTTTTACTGGCTTTCTTATACCAAGAAAATCTCATTGCTGACCAAAAGCTATGTAAGTTTTTTCCCCTCAAAAGACCAATGATTATACATTTCCTATCTGCCCCACATTTCTATCTCTTGTTTCCTGGAGAGCATTTGTCCCTACCACACCAGCCTAGCTGTCATCATAAAACTTCAGTTTCTGAAAGACAAAAAAAATTCCAAATCCAGAAAAGGGTTCAGGGCTGTGAATCCATTAAGGAGACTTCCTCCAGTCCAGAGTTAGATAAGTAAGATCCTGAGCCTCAAAGATTTAGATGTCTAACTTGTATTTAAAGGTACCTAATTACCTTTAAGAATCTGAGCCTAAGTCCCTTGGGGTTAGCTTGTGGCTCTCTCCTTAGCATTTCCTACAGCTATTTCAGAGAGATCCCTGTTCAGTTTGCTGACATTAGGCATTTCAGGAGGGAACAGGTCTCTTATTTCAAATCTCTGGTTGCTATTAGTTAAAAGCTAAGGTGATTCAAAGGAGTGCTAGCATCTTTTAAATCGCCAGAGTGAATTCACCTTCTCATTTCTACTGTCTTTGCACACACCTAAAACCCATCCACTGCCCCTTCTTCTTATGCTTTCCACCTTTTATATGCTTCAATACAACAACTTCTTCCACGAGCCCTATATAACATGCTGCTTTCCTCTAAGAAGCAGCAGGCTTTTTCTTCCCACTCCTCCTTTGCAACATCGTTGCTTTGGAATCCCTCCAGTAAGCTCCTTAAGCACATGGAGTCACAACTACTTAGCACAGAAGATAATTACATAAATAATAATAGTAATAATAATTAATAGCCCATAAATGGAACCTTAAGGGGCTTCTAATCTTCACATGTGCTTGGAAAGCAACTCTCTGAAACTATTTAATTTGGGTGAGAGTTCTTAGCAGCAATATAGTAATCAAAATATCAAACAAGTTTGTACAGTTACGTAGCCAAGTAGGCTTCTGCACAAGGCAATATCTGTATATAGTCTGGCTGTGGCAGAGCATTGCCCATTCCTGATTCCTGAAGTTGACTTTTAAACAAAATTTGCAGGGAATGTGTAGGATGTGTTACTCTTCTGCACTACTCACTTCAAACTGGGTGCCAGGTTGGAGGAGTGAATCATTTGGAAGCAGTGGATTTCCTTGAGTTTCCTAGAATAAGACATGACATAATGCATGCAGTTACATAGCACTAGCAAAACACTGTTGATGACTATATTTAATGGTTTTGATTTTTTAAAGTTAAATGTCATACAGAATTTCCATAACCCTGCTGTTTGTAAAAACATTTTGTTCTCCATTTTCAAGGAAGATTTCAGTATCAAAATTGTGAACAAAATTAAAAGAATTAACTGTGCTGCTGTGGCTTCTGGTCTTTATTGTGTCTGAAATACTGCTTACGTGTAGAAAAATTGAGAAATCTTGGAATGAATAATGATTTTTGTTTCAGACCAATTTGACTACAATGTCATCCCCCCACTGATCAGCAGTGGGACCTTCGAGAAGATACAATTCACTGAGTTTTCCATGAAATATGTTGTTTCAGTAAACTCTTGAATGGTTGAGAGTGGACCTGGAAAAGAGCTGTCCTGGAAGCGCACGTTCCAGTGGCCCAGACACAGGCCACAGACCCTTTCCCTGGCATGGCAAGTGTTTGTGTGCTGGCCACGATTTTCCACTTCTGGTCGTGGGAAGCCACCGGTGTGTTTTCCACATGGTCATAGAAATATCCCGGGGGAAACCAGCCTCCCCTTGGAAAAACACAAGCTGTCGTTGCTAGTCCGCCAGGGATGGGGAAAACTGCTGGCTTGGAAAGGGCTGCACTGAGGAGCTCAGCCCCTCTCACAGGCCATTCCCTGAGCCTGCGTATCCTCTGGGGTGAAAAACAGAGATTTGCCCCTATCAGCTCTCCGTCTCCCTTAAGTTTCCCTCCCGGCTGGCCGGAGAGGCCTGCAGGGGTATATCAGGGCCGGCCGGGCCGCCCCGCTCCCGCCTCTCCCGCCCAGCAGCGGAGGGAGGCGCCGGGAGCCCTCAGCGGCCGCTGCCGCCATGGAAACGCGATCCCGCCAGGCAGCTTCCCGGGGCCGGGGCACAGCATTCCGGGGGGCCGGGGCTCAGAGAGCCCGAGAGAACTTAGCCCCAAACTGAAAGAAAGCAGGGCCGCGCAGCGCTGGGGTGTCGGGTGTCGGGGCGGGGGAGTGGGTGGCTGGGTGGGTGGGTGTGTTTGTTTG
>VYZT01036728.1:82433-157999 GCA_013400735.1 Pomatostomus ruficeps
GTAATTTGTTATATTTATCTGATTTTAATAACATAGGAAGGCGGCAACGGGCCGAGGTGGTGTGGGGGTTTTTTCCCTGGGTGAAAGGGGAGGAACTGTGCTCGAGCGGGGCGAGGAGGCGCCGGGGGCAGGCGGGCGGGAGGTGACACGGCTGGGTGGAGGACGCGGCGGGACAGGGGCGGCTGGAGCCGAGGAGGCAGAAGGCAGATGGAACTACAAGTCTCCTCCCTCAGCGTCTGGAAGGACCGGAGTGCGGGGGCCGGAGCGGCATGGAGGGACCTGTGGTGTGCGTGGGGAGGCACACACAGCCGCCGGAATGTAACAGCAGGGTTTCTGAGCGAGGCAAAGATATGCAGTGGTTTGAAGGGTAGGGATCTAAAGAATGCCTGGGAAATACAAGGGCAGCCAGACTACTCTTCTTTAATTCCTCGGGCCCATCGCCCATCAGGGGCCGACTGACCACAGCCTGGGTGGCCCCAGGCACAGCTGCTGCGCACACCTCTGCCTCCAGCTCGCACCATCGCTCCTCATCCCGGGCACTGCCCTCTGCTAATCCTGCCCACAACCAGGGCTGTGGAGGGGCTCATCACTGCTGCAGAGTTGAGGGGGGTGGGATGGCCTCTGCTGGTGGACCAGCTGGGGTGGAAACATGGAGCTGCACCCACAATTTGCTATTCCTCTGCTGTCAACAAATAACAGTGAGAAACCATCAAGCCCTAGCACTGCTCATCTGTGTAAAGGATGGCAATTTGCCATTGACAGAGGTTAATCCTCCAGCACAAATGGCAGAAGGCCATGTTGTGGGGTTACAGCATTCATCAAGCCCGGTAATGATCTTGTGGTGACATACATGAATTCAGATGATGAGCATCTTCTCTCTGCTTTGAATACAACCTGAAAGATTATGCTGCAGGACTTGTTCTTAATGTATCCTCCTCCTGCATATATTCAGCATGTTACAGGTTTCAGTGATGGATTGTGTTTTGTTTTCTGCACAGTGCCTCTGTTCCTCAGTGTTTGAGGTAGATGGTGCTCTGGGGATGAATTGTAGCTGGGCACTGAAGAGGGATGTTATCTGGGTAGCTTCTGTTCTCGTTTTGCAAAAACTGGACCATGTACAGTAAGCGATGCAAGGGAGGTATGATGGAGATGAGATGGTCTCAGGAGCAAGGTAGTTAAATGCCACTTAGAATTGGAATCTCTTCTTGCGTGCATGACAGAGCTGCTTACCCAACTGTGGGCAGCAGCTTAAACTCCAGCTTGCTGGCCATTGCAGGTATGTGCCCCATTCTCAGATATTCAACCTGCATTGTCACAACTACAGCTGAGATCACCAGACTTCTAGTCCCAATAGAGTGAGTGCAAAAAAAAAAAAAAGCTAAATGCTCTGAAAAAGTAAGCAAAACAAAAGTAAGCAAAACAAACAAAAGACTGAGAATCCAAAGTACCATGTCCCTTGTTCATGCTCTTTATCAGCCATACTGTTTAGTTAAACGAAGATTTTATGCAGTATCAGAGCTAGATTCTGTTCCTTCATGTCACATCTGCCCTTACGCTGTTCCCTGCCTCTCTTTGGCAGTTACCACTTGCAGTGCAGATGATTTACAGGCCAGCCTCGTAAATGATTGTGTCAGTGCTGCTATGGAGGCAGCGAACTGTGCTGCCAGAGTGGGAGTGGGCAGCTGGAGATGACAGCCAAGAGGGAGGGAATGTCTTCATCTGCTTTTGCTATGGGAGGAAGTTTTCCTATAACAGCACTGCGAGTCTCTGATCACTCAAGTAGTAGCACTGGTGTGAAAATTTGTCCCTCTGCTCCTGAAAGTGTGTAACAACATCTACATTAGTGTTGGCGAGTGACTCTGCCCTCTGAGTCCTTGAGGAGCACTGACGAATAATCCTCTATGCAGAACACAGTTGGGGCAACATTTGGCATGTGAAGACACACAAACAGAACAGAAAAGAAATCAAATTACTGAGCAGGCGCTCACCAAGTGGTCACTGACTGTTCTGGTCACCAATGATGGTAGAATCCCACAGGAAAAAAAACACCTTAGAACATCACATGTAATTACAGACTGCATCCTCACATAGTTGTGCAAGAGACACAGTCCTAAACCAGCATTTGACTAAAATAGCAATATCCTTTGAGCTATTCTGTTTATCCAAAAATGCCTCTCTTCCCATTTAGACTTGGTCAGGATAGCTGTTTTTCCATTTCAGCGTGCCTGACTGAGGCACCTGGGAGGGTGCTGCAGACTGTGAGCAGCATCCTGGAGCTCGAGGAGTGACAGTGAGCTGATTTGGCATTTCAAGTCCTGCCTGCTGCTGGGGCAACCCAGCCCACCCCATTGCTTCAGCCAGCCCCGGCTGCTGCCTTCGTTTCCTTTCCCTGAGCTGCGCGGGTGGAGAGAGGCAGTCTGCGTTCCCCAGGAAAAGGCAGGCTCTGGGATACATTATGGATTTGCTGGGGGAGGCTCCTGCCAGAGCGCAGTGAGAGAACAGGGCAGCTGGGCCTGTGAGAGGATAGCTTGCCCAGCCAGAGATCAATATGCTTCAGCAAACCAGGGAGCAGGCGCTGGCAAAGCCAGAAGTTTCCTTTGTTCTGTTTGTCTTGTGGAAAAAATAGACAAGCAAATAGGCTTAAGGATTCTGGATACAGAGAAGGGAATAACTTCCTTATTTACAGAGTAGCACAGCCCATCCAGCAGTGACAGTTTTAAACCAGACAGTTTTAAGTTTTTGTATAGCTGAGGAAACGGTAACTAGTAAGGGTGGAGAATCTAGAGAGTTTAGTGCATGTCTGTTGGGTTCCTTTTGGTTTGAAATAAGGGCAGCTTCAGGGACAAGTGACCAAGTTCCCAAGTCAGTATTTTGTGGTTTTACAATCACACTTTCAAAAATGTTTTCTCGTTCCTGTTGCTGTGTGGAAGACCCACCAAAATAGCTCTGAAGATTGCCAACACACCAGGCGAAAGAATAAAATACTACTAATAGCATCTGTTTTGAACTTTGTGTGACATACAATACCAGGAGACAAATAGATTTGAAATGCAAGTGTGTTTTCTATTGTTTTTAATTTGACAGTGACTCCTTAAGAACATAACATTGGCTCCGGAGTTTATTTTACAGTTCCCAGTAAATAAGAGTTAGGCTGCCAGGCATGGTTACTTTGTTTTGCTTTTTTTTTGTTTTTTTTTCTTCAGTTGCTCCTAAAATCATAGTCCAAAAACTCCTAAAATGCAGATTGAACTGCTGCATGGTTTTGGAAAGACTTGTTCATTGTGTCCCCACATCACTCCATACTCTGCTTCACTGTTGCACAGTTGCCTGTAAGTCTATATTCAAATGAATTGTTTTCATAACTACTTTGTTCTCTTCTGAAGAGCACTTCCTTTTTTTTTTTTTTTTTAATAACCACAATACAAAAATAATGAGCTAAACAGGGCACAAGTGGTGACTGATGAGTTCATGCTGACAGCATGCTTCTTGGGACGGCTTTGGTCTATGCAGCCCATACTTCTCAGACAGTGCCCGGACACAAGCCAGAAACTGTTCCTGAAACAGGGGACATCATGGAGACTTGTTTTAGGAGACAAGGAAATGCATAGCCACGTGGACACAAGCTGGGCAGTCTCACTGGCCTTTAAAGTCAGAGGACAGGCATTAAACCTGTTCAGTCTAATACAGATGTAACTGTGATCAGGTAACTAGTAGGAAGACCTACCACAAACTTTAGCTTCATTAAGCACTTAGCTGTCCTGTGTAATGATCCTGGTCCTCTGCAGAACCTACTAGGAGGGTCTCAAGCTGGTGGAACATGTAGGGTGCATGGAGTTGCATGCCTGGATTCTTTATAGAGTATATAGCAATTTAAGTTAAAAAATGCAGATTTCATCTGTGCCAGATATATCTGAGTAGTCTTCTTTTTTATCAGAAAAATGTGTGTTTCCTCTAGGATGTGAAATATAAGCTACAAGGTAAAGGGAGAAAGAAGATGGGTAAAATTTCTGTTTCCTTCTCCTGCTACAAGTCTGTAACCTCTGGCAGTGAGTGTCATGTTAGCTGGGCACTTTCACGCCTCAGACATTACTGCTAAGCCTGCCAGCGTTTCTCTGTGAGAGACCAACTTCAGTTGGAAGGGGAAAGGAGATGTCAGGAACCTGTCTCCTTCAGCATGTCACTTCAGCTATTCAGCCACTGAACTTAGGGATTTAGCTGTAAAACAACAAAATAAATTCCAACTTCCCTTCCTCTCCCTCCCCAAGCCCCCTGAGTTCTCCCTAATAATGTCTGTGGTCACCCATTTAGGTTATTTGCAAAGTTTCCACTTACCACAGTAATTTTGTAGGAATGACTGTGTTCCTTCAGTGCTTTGTGATAATAAGAACAGAAATAGGGAATGGAAAAAAAGGCCAGAGGAGAGTAGAGGCCTCACCCAGAACTTCCCTTTTACTAAGCAGCCTGAGCAGAGAATCAGGGAAAAGCCAGGCAGTACTTCATCCTGAGCTATCATATCACTTAAGACTGAAAGCAATTACTGACATTTTTGCGGGGCTAAGACCACATTTAGGGTTGAATATGTTTGTTCAGGAAAGAAGTCTGCCCATGCAGTTAACTTCAAGACATTTAGTTAGTCTGATTCATGGGCTGTCACATCTGAAAACAGTAAAGTCCAGTTGAATTTGGAAACAGAACATGAGGACCCATGTGCATGTTAAAACTGCCTTCCTTAAAAACAAGCCAGTGAATGCAAGCTCTCACTTCCAGAATAGTTGTGCTTTAAAATCTCTGAGGTTTTGTTTGTCTCTCTTCCTGTTAGGCTGCATGAATACCTGGGGAATTTAAATCATAGAGTTTCCCTGGAAAGTGTCTTGATGAACTGAAGCTTCATCAGCGCAGTATCCTTATACCCTGCAGCACCTGTCTGTAGAAGAGCAGGTGGGCTGTGCAGTTGACAAGCTTTGAAAATCAAGTAACAAGTTCATCTGCTACATACTTAAGATAGGTCGTTTTTAAGGCAGGAAAAACGCAAATGTTAAGGAAAAGGCAATATGCATGAAGTATTGTGTGCAGTGTGGGGCACTAGAATATAAGGAAGATATAAAGCTATGCCAGAGCATCCGGAGGACAGCTATGATGATGGTGAAGGGCCTTGAGGGGAAGCCAGCAGTGGCTGAGGACACTTGGTTCAGCCTGGAGGAGACTGAGGGGAGACCTCAATGCAGTACAGACCTTCCTTGTGAGGAGGAGAGGAGGGGCAGCACTGATCTCTTCTCTCTGGTGACCATTGACAGGACCCGAGGGAATGGCCTGAAGCTGTGTCAGGGGAGGTTTAGTTTGGATATTAGAAAAAGGTTCTTCACCCAGAGAGTTGTTTGGCACTAGAACGGGCTCCCAAGGGAAATGGTCCCAGCACCAAGCCTGACAGAGTTCAGAAGTGTTTGGACAATGCTGTCAGGTACATGGTGTGACTCTTGGGGATGTTCTGTGCAGGGCCAAGAGCTGGACTCAGTGATGCCTGTGAGTCCATTCCAACTCAGGATACTCTATGATTCTATGCATACAATAGTGAAGGAGAGCTGTTTCCAGCACAAAGTTGGATGTGTGTGGAATCAGCGTGTAGTTATCCAGATTTGCACAGGTAACTTGCTGAATTCACATACACGTTTGTCTTAGGAGATTCAAATTGCCAAAAGTGCCTCTTGGATTTAGGTATTCAATTTGCAGTGGTACCAGGGTGCTTAAAAGCATTAATTAGAAGTACAGATTTACTGTTAAGGCACAAAGAGAAGAGCTAAGAGATTCTGAGTAATAATTTTATGACTCAAAGTGATGCCAGCGTGTCCCCCCAGCTCCCACAAAGCAGCCACAGCTGTGCACCATTTCAGCAAGAATAGTGTTATGCTACTCCCCACTCCCTGGGAGTGTTCAAGGCCGAGCTGGATGGGGCTTTGAGCAACCTTGTCTAGTGGAAGGTGCCCCTGCCCACAGTAGCAGGGTTGGAATTAAAAAGTCCTTAAGGTCCCTTCCAACCCAAACCATTCGGTGATTGTTGAACATCACCAACCACCGTGCTTTTGTAAATTGGCTTGTAAAGGTACTAGGCTTTCCTTAGCAGCATGGAGGAGGAAAAGCACCCTGAAATATTTGTTGATCCTACTCTTTATCTTACAAGGAGGGCCATCCTTGGCTTGACCCAAGGAAACCTTCAGTGCTTCAGAAATGAGTTGTCACTGCTTTTGCTTTGCTCTTAAGTGGAATGCTTTCCTTGCCTGGCCTTATAAGTGTCATAAGCCTCCAGCCACATAACTCTCTATTCCCCTTTTTATTTCAGTCTTTTCTCAGAACCTCAGAGTACAGAAATATGGTTAAATTTCCCTAAGCAATTCTAGTAATCAAATATGTAAACAGTAGAAGAATCTGTCTATGAAAATAACGAATATCTTACAGAAAATTCAAGTGGATTTTTGAATAGCATAGTTTTAAAGCTAATCAGTGGCTAAAAATGCACTTCATCTTTGTAACTTCACATGAAAACCACTTCTAAAAGAAAACCCTCTTGTTTCTTCTTTTTCTTAGTTCCTGGGGTACTTGCAACAGCTTGTATTTTATGTGGTGAAATTAGTGTATTAGGCACTGAATTGAAAGAAACTAAGTAATATTTGTGCCTTGTTTATCTTGTTTGTTTGCTGACTTCATGCCTTTCAGACCTGAGTAAATTCCTTCTGTCCTTCACAGAAATGACACTCTTTTACACTGTGGGGCTAAGCCACCAGCCCCTTGGAACAGCCCACATTTCAGGCAGTAGCAACCTCTCCCATCCCTCTTTTAAAAGGCCAGTGGAGTGAACTTGTTAAACTCTTTCTGTGGAGTCTTATGATATGTGAAAGGGAGTGCAAGCACAGAAGGCCTGAACATGGTGAAGGGATGAACTACAGTGCAGAGCTGTGTACCTAACAGGTATAGAGGATGGCTAAGGATGGTACGGAATGGCTGAAGAAAGGAAAAAACCAAACCAACGGAAGACAATTTTAAGATACTTTCAGCAAAGTACTTGTGTGCCTGTTTTAGGATTTGTGCTTTGCGGCAGTGCTTCATGGAGTTTTATCAGGCAGACCCCTTAGGAAAGCTTGGTTTCCACCCTACTCACTGACATTGCCATCTAAGCCAAAGATTTCACTGTCTTTCCCTCCTTCATCCTGCACCCCCTTGTAAAGTTCCTCTTCTCTCTGCCTTCTACTCCACACAAGGTGCTTGTTACTTTCTAGCCCTTTTACTCTTCTGTGTCTGATCATATCTCAGATAATTTTAAGATGTTTTAGAAAGTATTACGTTAGAATGCCTCCAGTTTTGAAGCCTCTCTTCTTACATTTCCCTCAACTGCACATTGGCAGATCAAAGAAGCAGAAATTGTTGCATCTCCACTGCATCTAAGCACAGCTCTGTGATGAGCACAGACTGTCCTATCATTTGTCTGTTCTTTTCCTGTGGCTGCTGTCACAACAAGCCTATTTTTCAGTTTTCTACTTCATCTTGTGCCAAAAGCTGGATCCAGCTATTAAGGGATAATGAAGTGCATTAGGAGGATTCAGAAGTTTATCTTTACAGCAGGCCAACAAGCACCAGCTTTTCAAAAAGCAGGGCCAGCAAAAGGGTGCCTCCAGTTTTACCTCCCTTGAGCAAACAGAGATTTGTTCTAAGATGGGAATTACATTCGTATGAATGGCACGAATAATGAAGATAAGAAGATAAGTGTTCTCAGAGTAATAACTATGATTACCTGAACAAACGAGATAGGCACCTTGGACATCTAACCCTAGTCCTCTGTATCTGCACCATCACTTGCTCCCTAACACCATACTTCATCTCCCATCTAGACTTAATTCAACACTTTGATTTATGTATGAACAAGGACACATCAAAGAAGTTGCCACCAGACATCTCTGACAGATTTTAAAAAGTTTTTGATTTAAAAACAGAAACTTAAAATGTCTGGTGGCCTGCCCTCAGAGATAGTAGTTTCCTCAGTTTGCAACACAAAATTCTTTGCTTGCCGTAACCTGCCAGGCCAGGATTCTCATATCCTCAGAAATGGTTTACCTGCACGCTGGACTTCACTGTGCTGAACAAGTAACTGGAACACTTTCAGTTCTAGTATTTCAACACAATGTTTTTGTCTCATGTTCAGGATGAAAAAACTTACCCCCACCCCCCAGTGAAATATGTAGATATGTCCTTATGTCTCACATGGAAGGTTTCATTTTGAAATCTTCCAATTAAAACTAGTTCATTTTGGCTTTGTTTCACATGGAGATGTACACTCATGGGTGGTTTTACTGCTTTACAGTCCTTGGGATCTATATCCCACTCCACATTGTCACAGTTCTGGTGCTCCATTCCTGCCAGAGAATAGAATGAAGTGAGGGGAAAAAAAAAAACCCTTTATCCCAAACTTGTTTCATGTGTGTTCCAACAAGCCATGTTTGAATTAAGATGATAGAGTCATTGATCAAATAGTCCATTCTTCTAGAAAAAAAAGGGTGAACTTCTTCACAGTTGCATTTTCCTATAAAAATTTGTTTTGGTGCAAGTTTTAAAGCAGCTGTAAAACATGATATATTTGACAATTATCCCCTTATCTATGGACCTTAATGTAGACTAAGGACACCCAGATTCAACTCTTCAAAGTTTTGATTAGGAAAGAATGTATTCAACTGTTTACTGTTATAGTACTACTATAAACTGGATTAATCTCTACCATAGTTATCCTAGACAGAAATATTACTTCCAACTTGATTCTCCCCCGGTGTTGATCAACCCCTCCAGTCACTGAGTACTGTTTGCAGTACAAGCAGAAGAGCTCTGTGGTGAAAGACCAAAATCAGCATGGCCACAAATTGTCAGCTGAGAATAAAAATAAAGTCTCAGAAGAAAGGCTGAGGTTGAAGGACACCATTCAAAGCTTGCAAGAAGCCAGATTAGTTTAAAATAGACCAAATAGCAGGGAAGCATTAGGTGAAATTGAAGCAGAAGTCCTCAATACTGTGGCTTTCACTATATAAAACCTGTATTTTCATTTTCTGTCACAAGTCATTAGAAATGTCAGTTCCTGGTCAGAGGACCTCACTGCTGACTGTACCTCAGCTGGAAGTATCGCATTTCTAGTTTAATTTGTCTTTGCTGTGCCTTAAAGACAGCTGCACTGAATTTGCCAGTGACACCTGCAGTTAAGATCCCTGCAATGAGAATTCAATAATTCTTCCCATCTGTCTGAAGAGCAATGGTAGCCAAGCGTTTCCTCTGAAGTCTACGTGCATTCTTCTCCCCCACAGCCTTTGTATCTGTGCTCTGACACAGTGTTTGAAGTCAGCAGGTGAACAATACACACTGCAGAACCTCCTTTCTTAACTGAGGCATTGCTGTTGCCTGCACGCTCTTCCCTTCCCCCGGACGAAACCTGGAGTAACAAGGAGGAGTCACGGACTCATGCTCTGTCCAACTTCCACTTTGGGTAATTACACTACACTTGTCTGTATCCCCTTTGCAGATTTAACTAGACACAGTGCACAACTCACTTCCCACTAGAGCTTGCCATGTAACTTGGGTGAATAAGTTCAGCAAGAAGATAGTGGATAGCCTTTGTGTAGCTAATGAAACATAAACAGCATCTGAACAGACTGAGCACAGCCTCGTGTCTTGAGTCTATGAAAACAGAAAGCTCTTACATTTGCTGCTGAAACCTGATTCCCGATGAAACATGCACCACACACTCTGGATCACACCTTAAGGTCAGAAGAGAAAAACATCAAAACCCGAGTCAGACCTCAGCAGCTAGTGGTTCACAGCTTGGCGCTCCTGGTGGCAGGAGGCTGCCTAGGAAGTTCTGACACACCAGGAAACCCAAGCTGCCAGAATGGCCTGAGAGAGCCCTTCTGCTTTGTACTGCTAACAAGGGGCAGGCGGAGCAGAGAACCCCAGAGCCCACATCTCCTGGGAGCGACAGCAGAAAGCACCCCTAACCTATATGCCTCTCCTCTGTGGGTGTCAAGCACCTCACCACATCAGAAAAAGAGTGCATTTGTGCACACATTTCATCAGTGCTCTGCAAATTCTGGCTCCAGTCCCACCATCTGTGCACGTCTTCTTGCTCATGCTGTGAACTAGCAGACTGACCACTCATCATATCCCTTACCAGCCTGCTGAGATAACTGGTACCACTATTATTTCAGTAGCCATGCACATAAAAACCATTTCTCTCTTAAAGCCTAGGAAATCAGAACACCACATCCCAGCAAAAATAAACCAACCAAATCAGAGCCTGTCAGGCTTGCTTTCTCTTTCTCTCTTGTGAATCATAAGAAACTTGAATCACCAAGACAAACAATCTATTCCTCTCCCAAATTAGAAGCTTTTGAAGTCTTTGAGACTGGGACTTGTAGCCCTCTGAGTCAATTCATGTCAGCTGTGCCCATCCTCACTCCCCAGGAGGGCAGACCCTTTGGAGGTCTTAAAGAGCCTCCTGGTCTGTGGTATATCCCCAGCACATAACACTCTCCAACACTTGGTAGCCATTTGTTGGCTTGCTGATGCTAATGCTCTGTGAACTCTTATCAGATGTATTTATTACCACAGTTGTTAATGTTTTGGGAAGTCACAGGCTGGCTTGAGTTCAAAGGAGAACCACAAGAACAGAAAATAAGCCCTGAAGGTGCTTATTTCAGGAGCCTGACTAATGCACCTTACTAAAGAGAAAGTTGAAAATGTAACATGGTGAGTGGGTGTTGATACTCACAGCTGCAAAAGGTGCTTTAGTACAGGGCTTTTCAGTTCTGCAGAGCAAAATCCAGTTTCTTGTTCTCAATGTTAGAATCTTCAACGATATATGAAGTGAAGTATATTCCTGAGAGGGAAACGTAATTAATCACTGGGGCTGCGGGGTGGGGCTGGTGTGATTAATTGTAATTGATCACCAGGGAACACAGGGGGCATCAATTAACTCACTGTTGTTAAAGGTTTTAAAAGAGAGAGAGAAGGCTGAGCTGTGATGGTGTGTTGAGGAGAGCAGTGCAGGTGAGGATGTGAGGCAGCAGCATCCTGAGGCCTCTTTTCTAACGTAATAACATGCAAATCATTTGTGTGTCTGTAGTACAGCCTGTAAGGGTGGCAGTGGAAAGATGTTCAAGGTCATGTTGTGATCTAAGAATACTAAACAATGAGGTGCTGCATCTTGTGTTACTACTAATGGATTTATTTGAATACATAGCAGTGTAAGAAACAACCATAGCCCCATTTAATTCCAGAGAGACAGTACAGTATGTGCAAGAACTTAAAGCTAAAAAATTTAAATGCACTTTGTCACTCTCATCTCTGCAGATGCTTTGTTCAGTGCTTATTAGCACAAAACTCACGTGAAGGAAAACAAAATGAAATCACTTGTTGTTCTTTCAGAATCTCAAGTAGCTCTCCACAAGGAAGGGGATACTGAGGACAACATGGGGCTGGTACTCTGGAGGACATGAAGAGCAGATGCTCTTTATAGCCAAGGAGAATAAAAGCTTGATTTTTCTGGAAGATGTGTTGCTTCATGGAAGATTTGTGTAGGCCAGGATGAAAATTACAGTTTAGGTGCTCTCCTAGTTCCTTTTTGTGGCTCCTTTCAGTGGCTCTTTTTTGCCCTGAGCTCTTGGGGTGCTTATTTGTAGCTGTTTGCCAGGAATTCAGTGAACAAGGGAAAGAAGAATTTTTCCATCATATTCTGTGTTCCTTTTAAAATCAAGAGGTTTAATTAACAATATTCATGCTACAAGCTGCTTACATATTTTGTGGAGTTTGGTATTTTTTGACACTCCTTATCACATCCGTAAGTATAGAATACATACGTGCAGTTGGCTACTTCAGAATATCCCAGCTGTTTCTTCAGTGTTCTCTTTGGAGAAGAAGAATGAAGATGAGAATTTCTTGCCGTGGGGGCCTGTGTGATGCATAGACTCAAAAGTATTTACCACAGCTAAAAAAATATTACTTAAAACCAGTGAGAAGGAGAGAAAAGTTGCACAGGGCTGCAGGTGTTCTTGCCTGGTGTCAGCCCAGTGAGGGACCGCTTGCCATGGGTGGGGAGCTGCCCTCCCTCTGCAGAGGGATGGGGCCAGGCTGCGCTGGGCAGTTCTACTTTGCCTCCTGCTTCCCACCAGAGAAGGAAGCACTGGCTTGTCCTTGGGAGAAGGAGCATCTTCCCTATTGGCTTTACAACTCTGCTCTACTGTGACATTTCTGACTATTCTGCTCTATTCCCTGTCACCTCAGGGAATGCTTCAGCCCTGCCACCAAGCCCGGCTTGTAGGGACAGGGGAAGCAGTGGTCCCAGGAGAGGTCCCTGGCAGGAGGGAGGCAAGGGAGTGAACAGAAAAAGAAGGTGGTTTTCTTTCAGAAGTTAAAGAGAAAGGATCAAGGGTCTGCTAGCAACTGGTTTGTCTCTTTATGGCACTCTGCTTAGCCTTGCCATGAAGAGCATAATTAGGCATTCCTCTCTGTAGATTGTGTTCTTTCATTGCATAAAATTGTAACTGTAACTTGTGCAAAAATAAAATGAAGACTTTAGAAGGAGCTTTCCATTTGCAACATTTTTACTTCGAGCTGAATGAAGCCTAACTGAGGTAAGCAGAAAGGATTTTGGAAGGACACACAACTTTGCGTGGACTTTAGAGACCTTAACAGGAGACACAATGGGGAAATGAAGTTGAAATCAATGTATGTTTTTACATACATATGCAGCAGTCACACAATCAGTCATATGGCAAGAAGGCATGGATCAAAGAGGAAGAGCCTAGCATGAGATTAAAGGGGGATAATTACAAGCAACCAGAAAGTTTTATAATTGAGGTGATAATAATATACAGCAGAGGAAGGAAATGGTAAGGAACAGAAATGAGGATAAAATGCAAATAAAAGAGACCCTTTGATCCTTCTGGCTTGCTCCTATATAACAGAATTATTTTATCACCCACTTACTTCATTTCCCTTCCACTTTCATCTTGCTTTCCTCTGATAGCTTTCTAGTTCCCCTGCCCTGACACCATACCCACTCTGTCTCTCTCCACGTCTTGTAGCAGTGCAGTGCAGGATATGTCTTTATCAAGTGCTGGTTTTAAATACGAAACATCTTCAGCAAGGGATTGTGCTTCTCATTCTGCTGCTGACTTTGGGATGCAACAGAGCTGGCAGGGGGAGGAACGCAGAAGACCATCCGACATAGTGAGCCAAATGGTCTAAGTTTAGCCTGAAATGCCAAAACCCCTCCCCACCATTCAGGGAGAAAACACAAATATTTAAAGAAAAGAGAACCCAAGAAAGAAGCAGCCTGGGAGTGGGATTTTGCAAATATTTTTGAAAATTTCTGATTTTTACCAAAGCTGCGGAAGTAAAAAACGTTTTCTTTCCTCCTTCCTTCCCTTTTTCTGTATCCTGTTTGGTTGCATAGGTCAAGAGGTCTGTGACCAGAAGGAAGGAACCAGCCCTTTTCTAAAGAGGATGTCATTTGAGTCTCCAAACAGAAATCTCTGCACTACAGCACTGTAGAAAGCCTGGTCAGCCCTGGCTAAAAACTCAGGCTAAACTTGGTTCTGTGAGTCACCACTTCACTGACTTCACACCACAGGCACAATGGGACGTAGCGGTGGTGATGCTGATAGACACCAGAGCACAAAAGAGGGGAGAAATAACAAGAAGCAAAAATAAAGGGCCAGTTTCTCCTCTGTGATGGCCTAAAACAGACTTAAAAGCATATCTGACAGTGATTTCTGGGGGTGGCTTGCTCTCTGCTCACTGTGAGGGGGTGAGACTTTAAAGCACAGGATCTGCAGCTAGAAGGACTCTTCTGTTTGTGTTGAGTAGCAGTTCCAGCTGTGTGGGAAGATGAAGGCATCCTCAATTTCGGAGGGTGCCCTGGGAAGACCCGCTTTATACACAGTATTTTTGCTGTTCATGACAGAAAAGCAAGGCTGCAGGAATAAATTTGTTCTTTCTTCTGAGGTAGGACTCGGAGCCCCCTTTGTACTGAATACTTGTATGGGCACTGTTAGTGAGAGCCTTGTGTCTTTGAGGGAAGGGAATGCCCTGCCTTGTCTAGAGAGTAGGTGAGGTGTACCCCAGGGACAGGGAAGCAGGCCTAGTGCAACTGGACGTCAGAGTCGGGTAAGGATATGATAATCCTGTTCTCGTCCCAGACCTCAGGCTCTGGCAGTTCACTCCTGGCAGAGCTAGTAGTGTCTGCTTCCCGTGACCTTAAATGGACTCGCCATTGAGGGATGGAACTAAACATATTTGGGTTTCCACTTACTGACTCATTTTCTGATCCTCTGGAGCCTGAATGGAATGGGTGATTTGAATGATGTAAGCAAGCACTTAGAGGAGTGAATATTGAGATGTAGAGTGTGTGTATCACCTCCCTGTGACAGCTGTGGTGTCCAGCATGTGGTGGGGAATGGAGCAACAGCAAAGGTGTCAGGAGTGACACAAAAGACGTGGTATTCTGCAGATTAAGTCAAAGGCTCTCACCACAAGTAGTGAGAGAGGGATGCTCTGCGCCTTGAACACAGTGAAGTAACTCAGTATTGGTGATGATACAAACACAGCTCTGACCTGCAAGGATGAAGGGCAAGATTCCCAGCTAAAGTTGCTCATATATCTTTGCAAGGAATTTAGATGAATCCTTCTCAAACTTAGCAACTGTTTTTACCTGATTGATTCACCCAGTGTGTTGTATAAGACGTAAGATTTTGTGTGCTTGAGAGTTAAACAAGAAAGTTTAAAGGGGTGTGGGATGTGTGTCCCCTGGGACGTGCTCTTTGTGTTCTCTGCGTTCCCAGCCCGGACTGGACGACCAGCCTATCGGTATTTCTCCTGCCTCGCCGTGCTGTTGACTTATGGCTTCAATTTTTGGCGACTGCAGATTCCTTACGTACCACAGGAGGTCAGCACGGGATAAGTTTTTACCTCCACTGAATGGCTGGAAAAATTGTGTCTCGATCTCGAAACTGTGCAGTTCCCATCTCTTTCAATAAACCTGGTGAGCACCGCGTTGCTTTTGCTAACAGTTATTATTATCACATGTATATTTTATATACCTACATACATACATATATATATATATATATATATATATATGCTGCTTATAGTATTTAGAAGGAAAGCTAAGAAGCCTGCAAAGCTAACAGTTTTAAAGTCTGGGAAGGAGAGGTAAGTTTGCTTTTAGCCAATAGCCAAAAGGGGAATTTCACATATTACTGAAAAATATTGAAATGAATGTTTGGTGGACTAGTGATCGTCAGAGTCAGACAAGACACTTGGAGTTACTGCCTTTGCTTGGTTAAAAACAACCTTGGTGGTTTAATCCAGTCCTTGGCAGTGGTTCCTCCCTTTCTCACCATCCATAACTTTTGGCTTTTTACAACCTGGAAAAGAATCAATGAAGTCTTGTCTCAGAGCAAGGCTTTACTATAGGAATCACAAAGCAAAGCTGAGACAGAGTAATAAGAAATTTGCTTGTCATTTGCCTTGCATTGAAATAAATGTGTTTGAAAACTCTTCTTCTTCCCCAGAAATCATAAAAGAAAAAAAAAAAAAAAGAAGGGCTGTGTTTGTTCACGGTGGTATCATCTGGGGATAAACAAGCAAAATATAATTCAGGAAGGTGCAAATTCTTTTTCCTCTCCGAAGTTAAATTTAGAACATAAATTTTAGCATAATGTTTGCTTTTTATTTTGTAAGTCAAAAAGTGAAATGTAGTTTAGTCTTCAAACAATTTTTATAACATAAATATTTTTCGTGGCATCATAGAAATGAGTGTGTGGGAGTAGGAGAAAAAAATTGGCAGTTTAAGCAAATATACTAGAAAATAATGTGTTTGGTTAAGGGCACCAAAATAATATTATTGTTCTCTAAGCAACGTTTGCATTGCTAAAAAGTTGCTTCTGGTGCAGCAGATTTCCATTAGGACCTCATATCAGAAGTAATATTATAACATAATGATTCTGTAAGGCCACATTTGGAGAACAGGTGTCAAATGCAGTGGCATAAAGCAAGATGATGGCAGCATGCAAAGTACAAAATGCATAGGTCATTTAAACAGGAATTGTTTTCTTGCAGTTAGGATTATTTGAAGTCTAAATTAGAATGTAGTGAATTATTTTACTAAAAGGAATGAGGTTAGAGGAAGTTACTGATGCAGAGACTGAATCATTCTGTCTCAAAATTTTCTATGGCACTCCATGAGGTTGTGAAGTATTTCTGAACCAAATGCACCTAAGCTAGTCATTTCTTAGTTCAGAACTGGATCAAAAAGAGACAAAGCCTCTGCAGGAGTGGAGGGAGGGAAGCACAAGTACTGATTTTTGGTCTAAAATGGAATCTCTTTAATGTAGAAAACATGATGAGAACTGTAATTCTGAAGACAGCCCATCTGTCTTCAGAAACATAAATTACAGCAGAGGTTATTATCTCTTAAAGTGGCATTTAATTAGTGGCATTTAGTCTGAATATCACTTAAATACTTCCTTGGTAATCATATGACTTCAAAACCCTTCCTTTTCCTATTTACGGGGATCAGCCACAGGATTCCCTGCCCTAACGATACAGGTCGGACAGCTTTGGGTACCTGCGCGGCAGGAGCGGCGCTGTGAAGACAAGCGGCTCCTGCAATAGCAGCTGCAAGGAACGCTGCTCCTCCGGCAGCCCTGGGATCTGCTGGATCCGGGCAGGCTGCGGCTGGGACACGCCCGATGCCGGTGCCGGTGTTGGGCAGCAGGCGGGGCCTCTTGGCCAGGGCTGCTCCGCCTCTGGCGCACGGGACAGGTTCGGTCACAGATTTCCCTTGCTGGAGAGGCGACCGAGTGCGCACGGGTGTAGTGAGGAGCTGCTGCTTGAAGGCAGGAAAACGCGAGCACAAGAAGAGTGATTAAACCACTCATTAAATTTAATCGCCTTGCTGTTTATATTGGAGTTGGCACTGCAGCAGTAGGTAGGAATGCATTAACCAAAAGACAATCTAAATATGACCTAACAAAGCTAGAAGGCGAGTCAAGGATTTGGGCAGAAATGGTATTTGTTTATACTTTTATTTTTTTCCCAAGAAACTACTCCTTTTTTCAGGGATGCCTCTCCAACTTGCAGTAGCTTCATCAGCTTTACTATGGCAAAGGCATATCCTGCTCAAACGATCCTTTGCTATCAGGAGTGTTCCCTGCTGTGCACAGGGAGGCTGCTCCTCGGCTGCCAGGCAAGAGCAGGACAGGGAACGTGTTGCTTGCAGAATGCATCAGGAAGACCAGCGTGAGCCTGGAAGTGGGAAACCACCGTCACCAGCTAAAGGCTGCACTTAAAATTCACAGGGGCAACAGTTAGAATTGAACATCTCTGTCCTGTGTGTCTTAGCTCACAGTGTCTGAACATCAGCCCTCTGGCGAAAGGGAAGGAAATCAGCCCTGTTCCTAATGAGGTCGATGCAAAGGTTATCACTGACTGACTCCAGCTGGTCCTTGGTTGGTGCACAGTTGGCATTCATGGCTGTGAAAGAACCGAAGTTCACATGAACAACTAAAAAAAGTTACACACAAGGGATTTATTACATGAATAATTTGACATACTCCGTGGTAGTCAGATACAAGTGCATTTAATTAATGTTTTGTGGACATCATAACAGTCAGAATATTTCAGCTGAACAGTCAGTATTTGGCTGAATTCAAGCCAGTGCAATTCATGACATAACCAGAAACAGGGAGTTACAGGTCTACAATGAGGTTAGACTAGATAGCAACAGCATACTTATTGTCACATCAAAGCATTACAAAGTATGAAAGCCCAATATTTCAACTATCTCTAAAATGGTATTTGTACAAAGCTGTTGTAGATACTTAAATGTAAGGATTCGTCCCATCAGTAATGGACCATGACTTTATTTTTGGAAGTTATTTGAATATTCAAAACTATTTGGGCAACAAGAAGAAATGTAAACATCTGACAGTCCTTTGAAAGTCCCTTCTGAGAAAATACATTGTGTGCCACAGGAAAAGTGCATTCTAACTGGTGTATCTGCTATGGCCAGTTTGACTCACATTCACTTAGCACCAGGTATTTATCCATTTCTGCAGTAAAAAGTTAGAAAATCTTTGTATTAACTCAGAAAAGAGAAAACAAAGTCAAAAGTTTTTTTTCTTCTTTCTTTAGAGGAACAACAAGTAAATTAAAAAAACCCACCCAACATTTAAACAGTTACCTCTTATGTACAAAGGAACCAGAAGCTAGCAAAGCGCATAGCCCCTGAACAGTCTTTATTATTTTTTTCTTCAGGTTTCTGTACCTGAATATATGAGTTTATTTACAGGTGGACAGATATCCACAGAAGTAATAATCAGAATTCTTCTATTTGGCTAAAAGTTGTATAAAAAAAGACAAAACACTTTGTTCAAATACTTTCCAAATATATATATATATATTAAAAGTATTCATTATTTCCATCAGTGCCAGAGTTGGAAGCTCTTTCTTGTTGTAAAAAGTTAACTTTGTGATAGTAAATGACAGTAAGGACTGACAGAGTCAGTCAGGCTCTGATTTGAGGGACTGCAGCTGGAGCTACCCCAGGCCCACCAGGCAGTTGCAGATGGCAGGGAAATGGATCCGTGTGTGTCTGTTGCAGTGACAGGCCACGTCCTAGTAAGGGCGCCCTCCTGCTCCAGAGAGTCTCCCACTCACACTGGACAACCCTGTGGAACCCTCTGGGGCAGGTTCCCTTTGAAAATAACAGCCCCAAAACCTCTGAAGTACTGGAAATATTCCTTATGCAAATGAACAATTAGCATAGGCAGGTAGCTCAGTAAATGGAAAAACGTAATTGCCACACTAATTCTTGTAAAAAATATAAAATTAATGACTTAGCCCCTCAAATACAAATACATACCGCAAAAATATTTTTCAATTAAACATAACCTAGATGAGTGCAAATCTCTGGATACATAAGAATATGACTGCCTTCACACTGGTATCAAATATTTAAACAGTTTGCATATAAACAAAATCTTTCTTAGTTGTTGAGTCCATGCTTACTTTTTTCTAAAGCAAGGATATTCTTATTACTTCTACTTTTTTGGTCTTTCTTCCTGTAGGATAAAGCATAAGAAACACACTTCATTCATTGAGTAGACTGGGCTGATGTATATTACAGCAACAACCCAAAATTTAAGTAAGAAACATTGCATGCAATATCTTTTTCCTTTATATAATTACACCAGCTACACGATATTCATTTTCCATCTTTCCTGTTCCCTTCCAAGAGAAGGTACACTAAACCCAAGCTCTGATCCTTCAGCTCTTGCACATCCCAGCCCTGGAGTCCCTCAGCGATTAGGATGAAGGGCTGAGCATTCTTAGCACTGCACTACCTGGGGCAGCAGGTCTCAGCAGTGAGACCACAACCCCTGAGGACCCATCCCTGCTTCCCAGGTGCTGCAGGGCACCATGGGGAAGTGATGATCAGAAGGAAACTGAGCTGCTGGGGTGGCTGGGAAGGCTGTCCAAGGGGAAGGATGGTGCCTGCAAGCCCAGGGGCAGCAGCCTCTCCTTGGCACAGCTGAACCAAGTGTGGCTGCAAACTCGCCCTCACCCCGTGTCCGGCAGCTGCTGCTCCCACTTGGCCACCCCAGCGCCCAGGATGCTGAGCCAGACTGCAAGAGGTGCTGGGGCTGGAGCAGCTCGGGCACAGGGAGCACGGATACCACGTCTGTGTGTTTGGCCATACTGGGCCTGGGAGCCCAAACTGGTGCCCCAGAGCACGCCAGGTCCCTGACTTGGCCATAGGTCCCCAGCCACTCTGCTTCTGGGGCTGTGCAGCTCAGCAGTCCTCTGTCCTGCATCTAAGGTGTTTGGAGAGCAGAAACAAGACAGGAGACAAATATATGCTAGAGGAGATGGGAGTACCTTCAGCTTCTAAAGTTTGGGCGTTTCTAAGCTAGGGGAAAGGTCAAACTGATTCAAGATACAATATGCAGTTGTGTGAAAATGCATAGTTCGTCTGTATACATTCATTTACAAAGACCACAGGAAGGTCCTTTGCTATGTAGTTTAATCCATCTGCTTTTAACAAAAATGTGAGCTGACAAAGCTACAGGATGTCAGTTAAACACACAGCTTGGGAGTTAATGGTGGCTGAATGGCGTTTCCCAATCAGAGAACTAACTTTTCTTTTTGCTTTTTTTGACATAATTTTAAGTAGGGTTTTTTTTTTTTTTAGTCTGTTTTTTCTCTAATAATGTATTTTAGGATTCCAAGAGATTCTTATTCAACTGCGGTCATCTCAGTAATGACAGACCCTGCTTTGAGGGTTGTTAAGAAGTCAAGGCCCCATAAGACAAACAAGCAAATTAAGAGAAACCTGGGTTTAGCTATGGTGTGTGAACTAGATCAAAACATGGTTCTTTTAAACTACTGAAATTCTAGTTCAGTAGAGAGTAGTGCTTTTTTGCTGTGGGGTTTTTTTTTGTTTTGTTTTTTGGGTTTTGTTGGTTTTTTTTTTTTTGCAATAGCTGATCTAGTACTGAGAAAATCCTATGGGTTTGCTCACTTTGCTTTTATTTAGTTGACACTTTGGAACCTAGCTGCTTTCTACGAGGAATGTCTGTTGTCCTGATCATCCCTGAAAATACAACAGTAATGTACCAGACAGGATGGGCTTAAATTGAGAAAATCTTGGTCTAAATGATCTATTTTAATGTTGTTTTCCGTTTGCACATTTTCTGAAGAAAAATTGCATTGTCACTTGTGACACTAAAACACAGTGGTCTGCTGCTAAATGTAACTTTAACAAAGATCAGTACTCTCTGCTAATCAACATGTTCTATAAATACTTAATTCAGCAATGGATTGACTTTTCTCATGATACTTTCTTTATCTTCATGTTTGTTTCATGTACTTGATTTTTACTCAGCATTTGACTTAGATTCATCCCTGTGATTTTTATTCAACCGTATCTATGGAAATTGCACAAAAGCATTTTTGAAGCTAGAAAAAAGTAATAATCAGATAACCAGGATTCACATAGAGGAGAGTAAAATTATCTAAGCATATTTTACAATCTAAAGTCAAGAAACATTGCCTGTTGCTTAGTGAACTGATCATTCACTGGGAAATGGAAAAGTAGTAAAGATTTTTTTCCCCATACAAACAATGAATATTAGAAATGCAAGAGGATGAGATTTGCTCATTCTAAAATGCATTGATCAGAAACAAATTATTCATTACTTGAACTACTTGAGTAACTTGAGAAAAAAACAAACTTTCTCAATTTTTATGAAATTACTCTGTACAAAGCTGGTTTAGTGCATTAATAAAACTCAGGAGCTCATGCTTAGAAAATCAGGAATTCAGTAGTCATTCTTCAAAGTTTCAAGTGCAAGCAGATACTTCCCAGTACCTCAACTATTTTCATCGACTTTTAGGCATCAATATGCACATTGCTAGTTTTGCAAATGTTGTTAATTTAAGAAAAACAACTGAAATGTTTGGAGTGTCCTGACTTGTACTGAGAATGGTTCCCTAGATATCTGAAGTCCATTGGAAGTACTCTTGGTTCAGCAGGCACAATTGACTCATATGCTGACACAAAGATTTTAACACTTATTTTCGTAAGAAATAATAGCAAAATTCTCAGAGGAATTTTGGAGGACTCATGTCTGTGTGGCTTTGATCCAGCACTAAATAATTTTCAGTGGCATCGGACTGCAGAGGCTTTTTGATGAGTTATGGCCAAGGTCCTCTGAATTCTTGAGTTCTCCCCAGCTGCTGGTCCAACAGGGGACTGTGAAGAGTTAGACAAAGGTCTGCATGGTGGCATTTTGTTTTGTGTTTTTAATGTTTTGAGAAAAGCACCTGCTTCCTATAAGAAACAGGTTTTTTGCTATGTCCAAGTCACTGCCAGTGGAAGCCCCTTATCTAAATGTGCTGTGCCAGCTCACAGGCTGCCCCCAGAGGACAGAATCAAACAAGACTACAAAGGAATAGCATCTGTCTTCTCTTCTAAGCCTTCCTTCAAACGTATATGGAAATACAGCATCCAGTCGTGCCACAGAGCTGTTATTTGTGCTGCCTGACAGACCATGACCTTGGTGAGGGCCTGTCACTGCTCCTGCTCCTCAGCCGAACACGAACTGAGTTTTTAGACACCTTGTGTTTCCTATAAAGGTTTTAAGCTTAATTTTCCCCATAATTCCAAGAGCTGAGCCATGCTGTGCAGCCCCTGTCTCTGTGGTAGGATGGACAGGTGACATCAGTCCACACTTCGCTTCGCCACAGGCATCACTGATGTTAAGCATAAGGCTTGGACACCACTGGCAGTGTGCTTGCCTCACTCCAGGGACTCCCAGTGGTCCCTGGAAGGACACAACACCTTTGCAGCATGCTCAAATACCTGGATCATGCCCATCTTTTGTAGGAAGAACTGCAGCTTGGTTAAAAATGGTGAGGTGATGCATTTGCAGTCCAAGGTGAAACTATACCCAAGCTACTGGAGCAGCAGGTAGCTTTTACTTTTACCTATGAATGTAGAAATGAGCAGAATGTCTGGAAGCCTCTGAAAAGGAACTGGGGTCTCTGGGAGGTGGCCAACTAAGAGCTTTCGTAAGGATGCACGTGACATGATGTCCGAGCATGGTCCATGCACACAAATGCTCAGACTGGGAAAGGGGAGCCCAGGAATGACTCACCCTGAGAAGAAAGCGAGCATCGCTGTCTCTCCCCCCCTCCTCACTGCCATGGGCCTTGCTTTCCCCTGTTTTCTACGTGTGATTTGGAATGAAGAGTTTGGACAAAGTAAAAGTCAAAAAGGTCTTTATTCTTGAACATACTCCTCAATATTTAAAAGTATTCTGTGCTGGGGCAGAGTAGCTGTTCTTTGTTTAAAATGCTGAAACTGGCATCTACAAATTAGGATAAACTACATGCAATAGTGTCAGTGCTGTAAACACCAAAACAAGAGGGAAGATGAGTTCATTAACTCACTTAGGAACAAGATGGTTGTCTTTAGGACATTAGTTCCCAAAACTAGTGGGGATGAAGTCAGGAAAAACCAAATGGAAATACTATTGCCAACCTGGCAGTGGGCCTGCAAGTTTGGAGAGCTGCTGTTTAAAGCAGGAAAATTCATACTCCCCTACAGCTTCTGCTGGTGCCTTGTACTGGCAGGAGTTCAGCCCCTGCAGAGCCCAGGGGCTTTGCAGGCTGCCCACTGCACAGCACTGCATCAGCACGGGGAGAAACACAGGTCTTGGGTGCTTAAGTTTAACTAATTTCTACATTTCTATGAGCTCTTGGCATTTTAAACTTGCCTGTTAAACAGTTTCACACTTCTTTTAAACTAGATCAGGCTATTTTTTTAAATCCTTATCAATTAAACTAATGCAGGTTTTGCATATAAGGAAAATATACCATCTAGAACTTTGTCTCCTCTTTATTCACATTCCACTTTAAACTGTGATATCCATTGATGTTCTGAATTTACCAAATGATAAATAATTTCAGAAGCTATAATATTTCTCAATGTATCACTAACCCAAACAGATTATTTACTGTATTTTATGGAACTTGCATTTTTATGAACACATCTTAGTTTCATGGTTAATTTCAAGTTAAAACTAGATTAACAAAACCTTTACTGTTTTGTATTTCAAAAATACATGGCTCAAAAAGTGAAAAAAATATATAAAGTGCAATGCAGAGCAAATTAAAGCTCAGTAATTTTACACTGAAGTGAAAGACGAAATGCTCTGGTTCTACAAATAATTCAGAACAGAATGTTTTTAAGAAAGAACTTATATTTACTTTATACTCTCTGAAATGAGACTTGATAGGAAACAAAGGAAGAACAACGTATGTGGGCAGGTACTTCTTTTTTGTGACTGAAGCAAGACAAAAGGATGTGTGGATCTAAATACTGCAGTCTTCTGCAAGCAGAATGTATTAAAAATCCCCTATTCATAAAAACTGGGCAATTGGGTTTTTAATTTCCTACAGCTGCTTACCCTGTGCTAAGTTCACGCCCTTCTATGATGGAAATACTTTTCTTACATGACATAATATGAGTAGCAGGTGACAAGAAAACATGCTTGCTTTTCTCAGAGAGTTAAACAAACCCACAGTGCAATTGATGCTGATGGTCCTCTTTCTTCAGTTGCCTGATGACCCTTTACCTCCTGCCCAGCATTCCCATCACCATTAAATTGACACTGTAATAAAAAGAGGCTGAAAAAACTGCACTAGCAAAGCAGCTGAGGACCTTTCCTATTTGCTACCATGTCTGGGTAAGAAGCGTACTCTGGTTCTCTGCAGCCCAGAGATCTACAGAGGTCATGACTTCCCAGCACCCAAATGAACTTTCCAGGGCCTGAGATTACTGTGAATAATCCCAGATTGGTTCCAGGAAGAAGCAAGGTCCAGAAAGGTTGTTTTTCATGTCCCTGAACTCCTCCAATATCTGCCTAGCAAAACCATGGTGCAGTTAAGATGTAGTCTTAAGACCCATTGCAGGTACAATTACTGATCTAACTCCTCTCTTTTCCCCTATATATTTCATTTCATTTCAAAATCAATGCCATCAGCCGTAAGTGGAGCTCTCCTGAGCTTGCTGCTGCAGGAGTATGTGCAAGTTCAGGTCCTTAATGAGACTCCAGACAAGACGGAGTGGGATAAAGGCAGTATTACGATGCCTGCCACACGGAAGAGCAGAGGCACAGACCCAGCAGGCCATTAGCCATCTAGCATTTTATACAGAGCTACACTTACAGGACTGGCTCAAGCCAGCATAACTCAGGAAATTTCTCTCTAGAATTGTCTCTGCTGGGGGTAGGAAGAGCTTTTTCAACAGCAGCACAAGCTTACGTCACCTTAACCTGCTGTGGAACTGCAGTATGAGGCAAAATGCAGAGGTCTAAATGTAAAATAATATTCCCAAACCCCATGACTGACGAAGATAATGTCTGGCTCCTTGCAAATGCAGCAGTGGATGGTGCTGTGTTAGAAATGCCAGAGGTCTACCAAAGGTCTATTAAAAAACCACTAAATTAGGAAGTCTAAGAGTTGGGAAAGAGTTGTAAAGAGCCTCCTTTACCTGGGGGTCAAACCTGGTTTAGGGCTCAGCACTGGGTTCCAGAAAATCTTTGGGGAAAACTTGATTATGGTTACAGGGCTCTGTGAGAGCCCCCACGGGAGCTGCAGCATGGCTCTGCAAGGAGGGAAACAACCATGTCTGATTCAAAGCCTGACAATGCTGTGACTTACTCAGTGACTTTCTGTAACATAAAAGTTATCCCAGAGTTTTGTTTTAATCACTGAGAAAGAGATTCTCTCTCTTCAGAAGACTGTTCTGTATTATGAACATGTCATGAATGCATGTGGATAACCAACCGCCCCCAGGCTGGACACAGCAAAGGCAGCGCTTGAGCCAACAGCACCTGTACTGTGGTGGTGACTCCCTTCACAACAGGCTGGCTGTCATGGATTCCATACTGAGAAACCCCCTTCTCCCTGGGGCTGATATCAGTAGGATGGATTACAGGCTGAATGCCACCTGCCTAACTGCTCTTAAATCTGTCACTAAGTAACACATCCAGAGCACTGCCACCCTGATATTATTAGAAACTCTTCCGAGAGCCCTGCACATGTGTCGAGATATCCACTGTATCCCTCCCTCTCACAAAGCTGAATGCACAATTCTCAAGCCCTCAAAAAAGGGAGATTCACAATTTCACACTCCCAGTTCCAGCAGAAAGTACACAGAAGAAAACCCCTGTGCCTTTTTTCTACAACTATTACCTGTGTGAGCAGCCCTTGTCAATGAAGTTATTCACGGGAATAACTAGAACTCCCCTGAGAAAACCTGTACTGCTTTGAGGGCTTAGCTCGTTACAATGTGATCTGCATTCTGCTCTTAGCTGTGTAATAAGGCTTTTTATCAGACTTGTAATTTACAAAAAACCACCAAAACATCAGAAATCAACCAAAGAACTTCCGTAATTGATTGCCAAGGACTAGTTTCCTCCTACTGGGATCCAATTCTGAGCAGTTTTTTTCAGTTTTGCCTGACTGACTCAAGCCTCTTTTGACTAATGTCTCTGAGTTTGTACTTCGGCCCTTTCAGTCAAACAGGGAAAGAACCAAACAGCCTCTGTTCCACAGACCTGATTATTTCTGTCTTTCAGTTAATTCTGGACTCAAAGCACAAGACAAAAACAGTAAGAGAGATGGGAAGATGATGTGTATTTCATTATTTATTAGCAAACAAAAGCCCAAACAGGGGTGAGATAGCCAGATACACTGTACTTGGCAGCCTGTATTTCACCAACCCTGCAGTGCAGATGGAGAGAAGAAATATGTGAGTGGAGCTTTTAGTTTGATTGTTCAGATCTTTCTCATGACTGAACAATGAATCCTCAACACAATCTTTTCCTGCTATCTTCTGCTTGTATGAACTCTCTACTTAAGCTGGAGCAGATCATGTCGCATGATCTCATTCAGACTGTATAGTATCATGAAGAACTCAATTTTAAAAAGTTTTTTTCAAAATAATACCATTCAAGCCAAGTACTGGTAATTTTGGAATGTTTTCACCACCAGAATACAAAAAACCCCCAAAACTTTGAGAAAATGTAAGAGACAGATCAAGGGAAATTTTAGACTAAACTATCTCTGTAACCAAGGGAAGTAGATTTTATTTTCAATAATCCACAATTTGTATGGCTTTGTAAGGGTGTTTTAGTTTACTTTTGTCATGTAAAATAACACACCAATAGCCTCTGTGATTTACAATTTCCCCCTCCTACTTTTGGTTCTCAGAAATTCCCAAATTCTGTTTCATAATGTATAATAAACAGTTATAAAATTATATCAACATTATAATTTCAGAGAGGTATTAAGATCCCAGTGCTATAAATGTCAGTTTTCAGAGAGTGCACATTTGCAGTGATGTACAAACACACATCACTTGTTTCCTTAATTTAGCCCTTTGTAAGTATTGCACCAGGTTAATAAGGCTACTGTCTATTTTCTTCTAACACTAAAAATTACACATAGGCAACATCATTTGTGGCTTAAAAACACAGTATTCCTAAAGTTTTTAGGTAAACTCATTTATTTTCTTGCATACTCAGAGCTCCTACACCTCCAGCTGCCTGGAGAAGTGTTGAGAGTACAGGTAATACAGATAGAACAAGAGAAATTTATTTACTGTGACCTGTTTATCATGCATTTTTTTCAATGTGCTCAAGTAAGTTTCCTTGAGCTTGATGTCAAATGCACACCTCTTACAAACTCAACCAACACTGTCACAGGCTGAAATGTACAGCTGAACTCGTCTCTTTCTCACCTTCCCTTTTGCAATGCAAAAAATTGTAATGAAAAAAGGATTCTCTAAATTTGTCTGGTCTTCTAAACACAAGATAAATTGCATAAACCCAGGAAAAGGTAGATTGTCCCACAAAGTGCATATTTCAGACAAAGCTATAGTAGCATCTGCTCTTGCTAAGGCCTGATTTCAGAGGAGCTCAAAGATGTGTGCCAAACTTTAGAAATACGAGGAGTCTCATCAACAAACTCCACAAGGGGAGGTAAACATACTGGAGTGCTCTGAGGAACCTAAGCCTGCCTTTTATTCTTGTAATACCAGCAGTTCTACGTCTGTGCAGTCATACTTCCTAATTTATAGGCTATGTGCTCCCCTTCCCTGAAAGATTTGTTGGCATCACTTTAAGAATTAATTACTACAGTTAAACACTGATACTTAAAATTCTGATACCATGTAAATGCTATTTACATTTGTAGGTCCTAATACTGAAGATCCTGATTTTTATTCACTTCAGTATACACATTTGGGAAGTTGCAAAATAGTGTCTGGACACAGGAAACAGAATTGATCAGAAAAAAATATTATGGATCAAAGAGGATTTTTCTGTGTAAAGATAAAGCGAAATTGAGAATTTGCAAAATTTTTGGAATTTCAAAATCTAGACAGCACAGTTCAAAACCTTGGGTTTACTGAAGCTGATACCTTGGTAGATATGAAAAAAAGTATGTAGACACATGTTTTCTTTTAATTTCATGTAGAGTTAGCCCTTTGCAAAGTGCAGGACACAACCCTCCAGGATATCATTCTGGCATACCACTTTTTTGCTTGCTGAAGCCATTTGGTAAGAAGTAATTCAATTATAGACAAAGCATGTTTTGACCAAGAAGCTTTATAGCTTTATATGAACTTTATAGACAAGAAGCCTTTATATTTACACTAGACCCTGAAAAAATTTACACAAACGTATAAATTTACATTATAGTTAAGTTATGGTTCAAGCTAATTTTCTGTATTTTTATGTAATTTTTTTTATTTGGAACTTCCTAAGCTACAGCATTAAGTAAGATCATGTTCATCAATTAATGCTTCCTTCTAATTTTAATAATTCAAGTAGTGACATATTGCTCTTTTAATTTTGTTGAAAATAGAAAATAAAATAATTTTCTTAGCCATCTGCCATTCAAATAACCTCACATCCTTGCCTTTACAGCCCTCTCACGTTCCCTGAGGAAATCTGTATTAACTATTTTCCTTTTTCTTGTCTTCCAGAGGAAGTTTTTTACAAACATTTTAGTAACTTTCATCTGGCCATTACTATTACCCATCATACACTAATGAATGCTCACATACTGTGTAGATATCACATACTATAAGGACTCCAGAATCAAACCTGAATCTTTAAGAGGATTGGCAAACAGTAAATACCAGCTTTCAAACATTTTAGAAGTTCACATCCATCTTTAGACTTTAATTACATACGGAATTCAGATTTAATGCTGAAAGAGCATTTATATTGCTAAATTTATTTCCCTCAAGGGTATATTACAGATCTCACATTCAGATTCAAACACAGAAGGAGAAACATTCTAGGTGTTAAGATGTGTCAATAAAACCAGCAGAACACTGGCGTGTTACTAAATTTGGCTATTCCCTTCTATTTCATCAGCTGAATAAATTCTTGCTGTGTGAGCAAGCACTGGAGCAACCTGTACTTTCTTCTCCCTGGTGCCATCAGAAACAGGCTTATTTCTGTTCTCAGGGTCTTTCTGCACGGCTGTTACAAATGGTCTGTGTGAAGCAAAAAGAACATGATGAGTGTTTTCTGTATTGAGGAATAAACTCAAAAAGTTGCAAGTGAAGAGGCACACCTCCTTAAAACCTGCATTTGGATAGAACTGAGAGCATGGTCAGTGTGGAAGCACTGCAGTCCAAGATGGAAAGAACAGTTCTGGTGGGCACTCTCAAATAGACCTGTACACTGGCTGTTTTGCCATCTTGTAGATTTTCCAGCTCCATATCAATGCAAAGAAAGGCGGTTCCCATCTAGCAGACAGAGAGTGTACTTAAACCCTCAGCTTGATTTCTGCCCATGACTTCCTTCTAGGTGTTTTCCAAAGATGCCATAAAACTCTGCTGAACTGATATTAGAATAAAATCTACACTATGACACTTTACAGTTGCTTGGTTTTCTACCAGAAAAATCCTGACAAATGCAGATTAAAGCCCAAACTCCATACTGCTCTCAGTTCCAGTGCTACTACCTCACAGGAAGATTGAATAAAATGAAAATGTAAGATCATGAGACTTCACTAACATTTCCGTATCAAAATATTTCTAAGAAAAGGCGCAGCACAGCCTTCTCCAGCAGATGCCTCTAACTTTGAACCAACGGAAGAAAGCTTCATTGGCAACCTCCAATACCTCTGCAAACATCTAGCAAGCCTCTAATTCCATGTCCTGCTTCTAAGATGATGTTCCAACACATTTACAGGCAAGAGAAGAAATAAATCACTTTGTATTGCCACGCTTATAGAGATTGTCCTGGATTCTTGACAGGGCCATTTTAGCTGGTCCCAGGCCACAGCAAGCAACAGAAAACAATCCCAATGTAGTGGATCAGAATGAATGACAAAATAAAATGAATGCCAAGAAAATCTGTGACATTGCATGGTGCTGGAATCTAACACGCAGGTTCTACAAGAGGTTTTGGCTAAGGCTTTACCTCCTGTTGTGCTGCCTATCATCATTACTGCGAAAAACAAAAGGGAGAAGGAGAGAAGATGGTGAAGTTGGCGATAGTCAATGGCTGCAAGGAACTTGTAGATAATTAGGCAGCTAACGTTCACACCAGGCTAAGGATTTGGGAAAAGTCATCAGACAGACAGGCATTCTGCTCCGCTTATTCACACAAGCAGGGCTGACCTGCCAACAGGTACATATTAGGTGATGACTGGTATTGGTTGAAAGTGTAAACTTGCAAATTGGAACAGAAGTTTTACTCACTTTACATCTTGTATATCCTGTTGCATTTGTGCAAGGCACTAGAAAATCAGGCACATTGTTTTGTGTGGAAACTGTTTTATGACTAAGATGATCTGAGTTTTAATGTTCAATAGCTTCATAGAAGAGCAGTTGGAGCACAGTCAATATTAAAAACTGCCATTAAAATTTCCCACTTCTAAAATTACCTCATTTTCCAGATCTTTTGGGGGATGGGGTGAATGGGGAATTGGGAAATAGCTTTGTTCTAACAAGGAAACTCCTGAAGAAAAATATTTGGGATCAATACAGTTATCTCCACTCTGATACTGATGCTGGCAATTTCTGTTACCAACATCAACACTATTAACAAAAAAACAGATCCTCACATTTTTTTACCAAATTCTGGCTCTTGACATAGATGAACCCACGTCCAAATCCCTGTAGCACACAGAGACCGTATGATGTGTTCAGGACATTCTTTCTGACTTCTCTGGTGGGTCAGGGACAATGACCTACCTCCCACAGAGAAACCAAAAACCAGAACTGGCATGTAGTGATGACAATAAATGACCACAGCCTTCAGGCTAGCTCTTCCTCAGGAGAACAAAGAAATCTGACTATTTTGGACTGGTTGGTGCAGAAGTGTGGGATAAATCAGGCGTCAGGAGGACAGTGATGCAGCCCAAAGTAAAACAGAAGCAAGAGACTGAAAAATGGAAGAGATTACTCCAGATTATGATCAGTCCTGCCGGCAGAAGGAAGACTTTGCTGACATTTCTGCCCTTGGATCACCAAGGAGATCTTGGTAGGCGCTGAACTGCTCGTGCAACATGAATTAACTGGAGTTCAGAGCACAAAGCGACTGCAGAATGCCTCCCGCGGGGCCAGGTGGCCGGGCCGTCACGCTATTGCCGGCCTTGGTTCAGACATGGTACCTTGACAAGTGCCTACTTATGAATCAAAATGCCACAGCCATAAAATCCAAAACTGATTTAATATAAACTGCTGATTAAAGGTTGTGTAAAAATTCTGGTAATTTAGCTTTGCCCTGGCAGGATTTATCAATACCTTCTGTTCGCTGCCTCGTTAACACTAACTTTCCTCCTGTTTTGATGGTTTGTGGCTTTAGTCCCTTATGTAATCCATATCCAATTTCTACCAGAGGGCAATCTGGTCTGGCAACAAAACCATTCTTCTGTGCAGAAATTTATAAAGAATAATCTTATTACAATAATTTGTAAAGTGGCCTCAGGAAAGGTGCTCACAACGCCATGACATTATAGAAACAATATACAATCCAGTACATTATTTTCCAAAAAATCCTCCAAAGCAAAAAAGAGGTGAACAATGAATATATAGGCAAATACTGTTAGTCCAACAATAGTCAAATCAATTATGGAATGCTTTATAGTCTTGGAATGCTTGTAAAAATGGGAGGTGGGGAATGAATTGGTGGACATATCTTGGGAAAGTCTCAAATTTTTTAAGTTCTGTCAAAGTAAGTACACCATCAGCAAGCCCAGTGTTTGAAGATGAAATGTCTATGAATTACTATGAGGTATTTTACTGTGAAAATTGAAAAAATACAACATGCAAAGAAAACACATGTTTTACTAAGAGGAAAGAAGATAATACAGTGTCTGTGTATATCTACCAACCTTTAGTGTCTTTTTTTTTCTATTTGTAAAGAAAACAATCTTTTTCCTCCCTGTTAATTTCAGATTTTATATACACATGTAAAACTATATAATACATATAGTTTTACATGTATATACAAACACACACACACACACACAAATATTCATAAGCACTCATATGTATATATATCTCAGGGTCTTACTGGATTTCAGAGTCTCTTTTTCTTTTTTTTAAATGACTTAGAGAACACAGTTGGACAAAAAAATCATGCAAGCGTATCTTGCCACTTGTGCATGTAAACTACACAATTTGTAAATAGCTGCAGAAATAGCATGCTCAAATTAGGTACCTGATTGCCTGATTAACTTGCTCACAGAGAGTCAGATGATAATCTTCAGTAGCTCCTATTATTGATTCTTCTTTTCAGTGCTATCTTATGGAATCCACAGTGTATACTCCAAACAACTGCATGGTTATCTTGTGCTTTTACATAGACACAAGCAGCGCTGAACACTTAATAAAGCTATCAAGTGAACTTTGGACCAGATTTTAGAAAGTCGTTTAGATACTTAGAAGTCCTCTTGTAAGAATGAGCCAGCTTAGACAATTAAGAAAAAAAATAACCCAGGCATTTGTGGCCCTTCATGCCTCTATTAATAGGTAAGTTTTGCTTCTGTGTCTTTAATTTTTTTAAGGTGTCTTGTTTTCTTTAAGAGGCAAGTATTATTTCACCATATACATTCATTTCCTAGTAAATCCTTCCTTTATTTTTGCATTAAAATAATCATTAATTAATAGTAATTTGATACAAGTGGACACAGAACACCAGGTCACCACATTCCAGTGTATACTTCCTAATGGACAGAGAAAATGATGTACCCAAATCAATCCAAGTACTGTAAGTAGAGAAACTTGTTAATTCATATATCAAAATGAGTTAATAAATGGTCTTTTACCACAAATATCTTGCTCCTTTGCTGTTGTTCTTCTTTTTCTGAGATGATATTGTGGAAAGAGGGTATTTTCTTTTCTCTACCAATTTTTTGCATCAAATAAATCTTAGTAGCTTTAAAAGAAAAAGCTGAACAAATCACTATCTTAACAACAATCTCTCAAATAAGAGAAAAGGAAGGAAAAGCAGAACTGCTGGGCTGGATCGTGTCCCTGAATTAGGTATTATATATAATCCTAGTGGCTGCATTTACCGGTTCTTCACAGGCCTTCTGCAGCAACAGCTGTGCTGGTCCAACTCTTCAACCACCCTCAGAAAGGGGAGAGTAGCAAGATAAGCTACTGGAGCCCCCTTATATTCTTGTGGGTTTCAATCAAGCATCACCGGATTTCTTCCCTCAAACTTCCATGACAGTATCTGCTGGTGACTTGCCATTGCTGCTTTTCTTCCTCTAGAGGATCAAAATCCAATTTGGTACTTAAATTACTTTGTTCCACTCCACTGGTCTGTGCCTCATTTAAAAATCTTCCAGATATGCCGCTTGTCCTTCTTGCAAAATCAGACTTTGCTTTTCTTCTATAAACAAACAAATGAAAATCCCAACTCTTCCCCTCATCCCCTTTTCAAAAATATAATCATGATCATTTGTATCAGGAGAATTATTTAGCAGTCTCCAGTCCTGGTACAGCTTTTGTTGAGAAAACTGTAGCTTATATGACTCTGAAGCGTCTAATAAAAAGCTTTCAAAAAGAGATCTTTGTTTCAGGAAAAGAAAAATTGTTCAGTTTCGCAAATACAGACGTTCACAGCAGAGAGACTGAAATGGTTAAAAATGATCCTAGAGAGCAAGCAGCTCACAGAGTTAGCAAAATAATTAACTTTTTCCTTTCTTTTACAGAAGAACACTAATAGCTGCTCTGGTTTCCACTCTTACTAAGACAGGTTTTGTTGTGTGGTCTTGCTTTTGCTTTTTTTTTTGCACTATTGCTCCACACAGGTTTTAATTAGTGCTTCTCCTTGGCTACAAGTGTTTAATTTTGAAATACAAAGCTCTTAAAAAAAAACAAACCAAAAAACCCACCCCAAAAAACCAAAACCCTTAACACCACATCACTGGAGGGGAAAATGGGAAGTGATACAGTGCAGCTTCAGCAATCTGGTTCTGCTGTTGTCCTCCCCCTCCCCAAATCCTCCGCATAATTTCAATTGTTAGTCGATGAACCTTTGGCAGGCCTTCTTCCATCGGCAGGCAGTGCACCACATATCTCTGTTCTCCATCCCATAGACCTTCCGACACTTTTTCCCCTCCCCTCTAGGCTTCCTGTCAGAGAGAAAGGGAAGCTCGTTAAAGAGATGCTTTAGTAGTTTTGCTTTTCATCCTAAGACCAGGACAACAAACTCAATGGAGTGCAGCAGGCAGAGAACCCCGGGTGTTTCACATGGTTTAGGCTGTTTTTGCTTCAGTTGGGAGCTGATGAAGCGAGACATATCTGTATGGCCATGACTCCACCGCTCTCAGGGACCAGGCCTTTTCCTCGCCTGGCTTCCACAGCCTCTGCAGCAGCTGCTGAGCCTGCTCCTCTGTTCCTGGGATGACCCCAGGAACATACAGCCCTGACTTTAGCCAGCAACTAAACCTGGACTAGATAAATAATGCTTTAGTCACATGAAGTGCCAAGCCATAATGGGCAGTCATAGCTGTTCCACAATACAGGCTAGGCCATGTGAGGCTGAAGTGCTGCAGAACTATGGTAAAAATATTTGGCATAGCTCAGAGCAGCAGACCTTGACCATCAGCAGGTATCAGCTATGCCAAAGAGGAGAAAAGCTACCAGCTCCTAACCTTGCTGGTCCTTCCTGCACAGTTTGCTCTGAGCTCACTGACTGAAAAACAACAGAGTGGGAAGTTTTAACCCTTGCTCTCACTTGCAGCATGTTTGCGTGTGCACCTTCTCACCTTTGGTCCCCAAAGCCAGCAAGGTAGGCAGCACCCGCTTTTAAAGCTGTAATAATTGTACTGTTTTCCATCTTGCAACCACACTCAAACGATCACAAGTTTAGAAATGATTCATGTAACTGTTACAATGGAATTTTTTTAATTCAACACACAGCAAGCCAGCAAACCTGAGGAGCAATGCTTCACCAAGTAATCCAACATTCACTACAGTAATGCCATGTGTCCCAGCATCTTTAAATAAAGTAACTGTACCAGCAGAACTGTTTAATACCTGTTTTACATGTTGCATGGCACACATGGGAATTGTCTGGTGATTTCTCTCTTGTATACCCACATACTTTATGATTACTGAACATTAATTAATGGTCACAATACATGAACTGGAAAGATCCCAAGTTTGGTTTGTAGCATGTGCAATGATCTGAGAGTCATGAAGAAAATGAAAACCACAAAATCTTTTTGTTTAATTTTAGGGTACAGTCACCTTTAAGACTATGAGAAATTAGGAGTTTCTTTACTGTAAGAAATTTAGCATTACAGTTTGATTTTTTAACATAACTTCTTGAACAGCTTAAAAGTAGATTCTGGTCAAATATCAGTTACATTTAATGGAAATGAATGCAGCTTATGTCTAGAAAGACAAGGCATACAAAGCTTTGTCTTGACCTAATTTATTTTAAGGCAGGTTTTCTTATAATTCAGTTGAAGCCAAATACCATTCTGACTGAATGGTGATAAACACATAAGACAGTCCAGCCTTTCAGGGAAATGTGCAGAGCCAGACAGTGCAGCTGAACTTTACCTCTGATAGTAGTGAAAAGAAAAACAGGTTCTGAACACTTACTTTGAAGAGTTCTAGCAAGAACCTGCCTGACAACTGCAATCAGGGTTGGTGGTGGGCTTTTTCTGTGTCTCTGGCCACTGACACCTTATTGACTGAATTCCCTCTGGGTTATGAGGCTGTGGTGTGTCAGCTGGAGCTAAAGGTCCCATACCTCAAGCCAAATGCTACTCTAGGCGGTGATGAAAGAACTGTGTGGGACTGTTTCTGCTCTCCACTCCCTGCAGGACGATTGTGGGTTGGTGAGACCTGTCAATACAGACAAAAAAGCTGCTTATGAAGAACATATACATATGAATGCAGTATTAATACTTTTTCCCAGAAAATGTAAATTATGATGCATGGTGATAAGAATACCCAGGAATGGTGACTACATCACATACAAACATAATTAAGTTATAGGTTTATTTAGCATTAAGTACATTGCATTAGCTTCTCTTTGTTTTCCTGTATTTCCAGTCATCCTCCTAGAGTAAACCAAAATACGGATCAGCATCACCGCAGGTTTTGGAAAAGACAAGAAACACATTCATTCTTATTTAAAAACTGAATAGCTCCTAGGAAAACCTTCTCCAATTTAAGCAAAGACAGTAACTGGAAAAATAAACTCTGTTCTGTGCTGAGATCAATACCAATAACCTCCTACAAAATAAAGGGATTTCACTTGTTGCTCCTATCTGTGACTTGGCACTCTTTGTGGAGAGACACCCTTGGAGAAGAGGGTTTGTTGAAGAGCACTTATGTGGCCCCTTGAGGTTTAACAGGCAGGGAGGGCAATGCTGCCCTTGTGATCAAAGTTGATATCAAGATACATCTCCTTATTCTGCACAGTAAACCTTCTCAGCAGGTGTCCTCTTTGTGAATGTTTCCAAGGGAAGGGTGTAGTTTGGTCTCCTGAGACTTTCCAAAGAAGCCTCCTACATGAGCATGGGGCTTGGCAACATCATTCAGGCAATCACCTGGCCTAAAGCTTAGCCTTAAATAATACCTAAATTATTTTACTATGGTCTTGTTTTGCTCCTGTGTGAAGGTCACAACCACTTTACATGTAAAACACCAGAAAAATTCTAAATACTCAGTATTTTGCTGTATATTGAATGTAGCAAGCTTCATTTGGGCATCTAGTGCACAGTCAGCCTCCTGCTGCCAGGAACTGCAGATGTGGTCACAGTTCTCTGCAGGGCTATGACTTTTCCCTCCTGCCCTTTTGAAGTCTTACAATATTTGGAAGAGAGAGAACCAACTGACCTCACTTGAAGAAAATTATTGTATGTGCTTTGATTTTTGATACAAAGTCTATTTTAAAGCTACTCCATAGTAGCAAAAAACTAATGTTTGTAATTGAGTACAGACACTCTTTCAACTTTTACTCTCAGCTGGTAGCAAGAGAAATTTCTGGTTTACCTGCATATGTGGCTCACACTCTGAACAAACTTAGACTATTTCTGATATATGAAAAATACCTGAAAAACTTGGAAGAAATTTTCTCTCTGCCAGCTTACCATGTTTTGTACATCCAGAGACCACACTAACTCCTTTTGTTCTATCCCTCCAGAATACTGAGGGCAGCTTGTTCTCTGCTACTTTTTTTCCAAATTTTTATCAACCACTTTCCTTGTTTTACCTAAGAATGATTGAAAAACTGAAGATAAAATGCAAAGCACTAGCACTTCTGTAGTATTTGGCATTTACCAGACACTGTACAGTTTTCCAGTCATTACCAGTAACCAGAGATCTCCAGTCATTGTGCTAGGGTTCAGAAACATTTTAAAAACCAGAAATTATTATGTGTCTACCACTAGTAACTGACACTCAATATATTAGCTGGTTGTCATTGAACAGAAGAGTACTTGGATGGCCTCCTATGTTATAAGCACTTATCCTGGTTACTTCCAAACAGATCAGCCTGGAGCAGTAATTGCAGTATGCAGACTCCTCTCCCTTGCGGTCTCCTGAAAGGGTCTCTTCCGAATGGTTTCACGGACGGGTACATCAAGGCAGCTAAACAGCACTGAAGCTGTGCTTCAGTGTATTCTGATAGGCTTTGCAGCCAGTCTAAACAATACCAGTCAGCTCTTCTCTGTAGGGAAAGCTAAGAGCAGATTAAGAGCAAGCCCTGAGAAGGTAATCCTTGCCCTCAGAGGCTTTTCATGTCTGAAGTGCTGTCTAATGCAGAGTAAAATGATGCTGTTTGTTTGAAGCAAGGACCTGGAGTTTCCAGTTACAACTCCTGGGGGGGAAACTGTGGTTAGAGAGAAGATTTGTGATCTGTAAAAATCAGATTATCAAAGATCTTGCTTGTTCAACCTTTTTGGGTCCTTGGAGCAGGCAGATACAAGTCAGTATCACATGGCAGAGATCACACTGACATTCAGGAAGACTTTTACCCTACATTACATAAAAGTGGAAGTACATGGTCATTATGTTAAGTCCTCCACTACCATGACATATGGACTTCACCATGGCTCATTCAATCTGCATCATTTAATTCACTCTCCTCATGCATCCCTAGGCTGTGGCTGACTTATTCTTCTAGTTCACTCTCAGTTGGCAGAACAAACATCAGCCTGTCCTTTCTGCTTCATGCAGAGAATACCACCTCGCAATGGCTTGTAACTGTTCCAACACTCAACCTTCCACCTGCAAAGTTATCATAGAAAAATGGTATGAAAAAGTGTATTTCCTATCTGCCTTGGTATATATCCTATGCATGATTCAGAGCACAAAGGGCTTTCGAGGTTCCCCTAATTACAGAACCACAGAGTATCCTGAGTTGGATGGGACACATATGGATCATGAGTTCAACTCCTGGCCCTGCACAGAACATCTCCAAGAGTCACACCATGTACCTTGACAGCATTGTCCAAAAACTTCTTGAACTCCATCGGCTTGGTGCTGTGACCACTTCCCTGGGGAGCCTGTTCCAGTGCCCAACAACTTTCTGTGTGAAGAACCTCTTAAATATCCAAACTAAACCACCTCTGACACAGTTTCAGGCCATTCCCTCGGGTCCTATCCCTGGTCACCAGAGAGAAGAGATCAGTGCTGCCCCTCCTCTTCCACTCATGAGGAAGTTGCAGAGTGCAATGAGGTCTCCCCGCAAGTCTCCTCTTCTCCAGGCTGAACAGACCAAGTGACCTTGGTCACTTCTCCTCCCCTATGACTCCAAGACTTCTAAATAAATGCTTATGTTTAGATGATGTGAATACTCCTGAGCCTAGAGCAGCCACATACTGAGCCAAACAGATCCAGCAGTACGTATGGCTTGTTTTGAGGTGCTCAGTTACTTGCTGATAAGCACACCCATATTTACAAAGACCTTCTGGTGCTGCTCTGCTGAAGACTTTCTGAAAACAAGGACTTAATGCAGCTCTTGGTGTTTGAACACCCCAGTTCCCAGGACAGAAAGCAGGAAGCGCTCAGTGTCATTGAAATTCAGTGTCCATAGGAATGAAAGGGGGAAATGCTACACTATGTGTCAAAAAACAAATGCAAAAGCAGACTATTTTGAAATTTTGTTTCTCTCATGGTTTTAACTACTGACATACAGGTCTAGAAAGAAGCCTGTTCAAAACCAGGATTCAATAGACTTCTAATGGGTCAAGGGCTGAACAGCCCCATTCCAACACCACTAGTAACATGAAAAAATGTGTAACCTATGCACTTTTTCAAATCTGAACCTAATCTTTTTCTGCTCAGTGGTTTGTCCAGGCCAGAAAAATATTCCAAAGCCATTTTAGGAAACTGCTTGCATCAATATTAAGGGTCAGGCAAAAGGTAATGGTTTGAACTTACTCTCTGAAGTTCCCTTGGGTGCTACAGACTTGCATCTCATCTCAGGGACCGTGTATATCACAATTGTGTGAGTTTATGTTATGCTGGCTCTGTCACATCGTCTGGGCTTAAATAAACCCCATCAGAGGAGAAAGTCTGAATGTAGGTGAGGTACCTCCACTCAGTGTAAAGGTGGGAATTGCCAGACCCCTCTCTTTGTAAAGCAATATCTAATTTACTTTGAAACAGAAATAAGACTTTAATTTAATACACAGGTGTTTTACATAAATTTGCATTTGCACCCTCACTTACTGCACGTAATTTTTCACTGCAGACATGCCTTTGTAATTCATAAATGATCATGGTGATGACAAAGTAGGCAAATGTGTGCAAACCTGGAAGATTTTTTTCTTGTTATTATTTTTTTCTTTGTTGAACAGCCTTATAAATGTTATCAGAGCTATAATGGCAGTTCACATGGTTCCCTGAGCAGTTTATAATTCTGCATCACTGCTTCCCCAGGCTTTTGTATTGAGATTACTTTCTAATTGTACTTAAATCATTGCCATCTCCATAGAATTCTCAGAAAGTGATTTGGCATTTCTTAAATTATATCGAGAACTCTCCACTCAACAGCCACAGATCAGCGTTGTTGCCTGAACAAGTAAACTTAACACATACATGTCTAATCCTGTCCCCTTAAGTGCCTGATTTACAATGTGACTAATTGCATTTTTAGATTCCCAACATTCCTGGCACCAGTTTCTGCTACTCCACAATAGGAGCCAGTTTCATAATTACTCCGTATCAACCCCATTGCTGGGAAATCAAATTCTCAGGGAACTTTGCAGATAGCACACTCTGTCAAGGCGCTCTTGTTGAAATTGCTGCCAGCATGATGTCTTTCACTGTTAGTTGTTCCTTGATGGAATTTAATAAATATTCATTGGCCGAGTGCAGTGTAATTGATTCAGTCACTTTCATTTTTATCAGCTCTGCAGGATGCCACAGCCTCTGCAGAAAATCTCCAAGATTTGCCAAAGGTTGACAGTAAGAAGCTTTGGAGATTCACTTGGTGAAGAGAAGGGAGGGAAATAGTATCTCTTATCGCCCTGTCTAATATTCACTGTCAGGAGAAAAAAAGCTATATGGTTCTTTGGATGAGCAATGTGCCTTATATAACACAGTTTAAAAATTCATAAATTCATAAAGTGCAATATTAAATGAGATGTTATGATATCAACAAGGTTTATGATTAGAGAATATCAATTTATCATGAAAACACTGCTTTCCAATAAAATGAAGATACTTTACATTAATATTTATTTATATTCATCATAGAGAAGATTTCTCACTACACATAAACAGTGATTTACATTTATTTTCAGCAGTCCCCACCCCAGACACTACAAGCAGAATCCCTTGCAACCCTTCATAAAGGTTTTTCATCCCCCCCCATAGTACCCACACCTACACTGAGGTACGTTTAGAACTGCTGCAATTCTGTGTTTAGCAAACATTACACTTCTGCAGTCCTGTTCATAGAGTTAGGCCTTGTACATCAGCTTTTTTGAAGAAAGGGTAGTGTTGAATTTTCATCTAATACATCCTCATTAAAATCTGTAGAACTGCAAGATGTATTAAAATGCAATAGGTACTGAACATATTTTCTGTATAAAGCAACATTTTTCTGCCATCAGTAGGGGCTACATACTTGTAGCCTCCTAAAATGGGACTTTGCATTTCATCTTACTGTTTCTTTCAGTTGCCTTTCAAATATGCTTCAACTTCAGACTTCATTTAGGTAACAGCTCTACTGTCTGAATTCAACTGGCCTGTTAGCATAACCATCACCAGGCTGATTTTCCATCTAGTTTTTTAAGAAATCTCTTAGTGGCACAAAAAGGAGCACATAGTGCCAGGTTCTGCACCTACCAGAATGTTCTTTTGTAAGCATATAGTTTAAAAAATATGTACTATGGATTGAATTGGCTGCTTGTAGACACTGATGCAAAAATAACCTAACTGTACTGCTAAAGAGAGTAACAAAGGTGTTAAAAACAGCCATGCTGGCAAACTGAGGCACATGTTTGTTTCTTTTTGGTATCTGTTATGTCACATTTACTTCTATAATTGCACAGTGTGAAACAAAGCAAAAAGATCTAAAAAACCTTTTTTCCCCCCTTCTTTCCTTTTTTTGATGTGCACTTACTGGAATGCCAGTGAAGGTAACTGGAGGAGACTGCCAAGAGATGCTAAAGCTACTGCCATTGGGAGTGAATTTTGCTGACCCTGGAATGTTCACCGGAGGAGTGGCCTGTGTGAAAACAAAGTATTATTCCAGCAAGAAGAACCATTCCTCTTCAAAGCATTTCAAAGGATCTCTCATTCCTTGAAATGGTAAATCTGTGAGAGATTTTTCAAGGTATAAAAAAAACTCCATGGTGACAAGCATTTTACCCTTGTGAGAGGGATAATCATGGATAAGCTAGTAAGGAAGGGACAGAGTTATATATATACACTACTGTCCCTAAAACTTGTTTAGAGAAAGATGATTGCTCTCAAAAGAATCCATAGAAAATCTTCAAGAGCTAGATCTGTTAAAAAAAAAAGGACAAAATCAAACATCACATACAAATAATTTCTAAAATAATGCCAGCAAGAAGCAAAAACTACTTTACAGATGATCACCTGTTCCACAGTGATAAACAAGACCATATTTAAATCCACAGAAATTGTTTTACACAATTTTGGTGTGGATAGCAAGGCTTCTTGGATGGAAACGATCAACAGTAAGGGTTGACCATTTCTCAGATAAATGTTAAGAGTCAGCCCAAATAAAACAGGTTTTCCTGTTAAAACCAAGGAGCTGTAAATCATCCTTTGGATTCAAAAAACAGCTCTTGAAATACTAAACTGAGGCAAGTATTTGTAGGGCTCCGGGGCTCCTTGAACTCTTATGTGCTTCCCATCCAGGCTGTAATACCCAGTGCCACCCTGGGGTGCAAATGTGATAGATAACCTGAGCTTAGACTGTTGAGCATCTTTCATCTTGTGCCTTTTCTTTGGTTTTCTCACTGGGTTATGAGTTTCCATGAATTCTTCCCTACCTCTTTATGAATCCCATTTAATTTCAGAATCAGGAAATTCACAGCTGTGCATCTACCCTGCCTAGCAGGAGTATGAGCAGCCACCATGAACAAAGGCTCACTTTGACCCTTGAGTTTCAAGCTGTCACCATCAAAAAACCCTCCTTGGTTTAAACTTACAAAGAATTTGTTAAAATGAGTTTTCATTTCTGCCTTTCAGTTGACCGTACATGACAACAACACAATACACTCATTTAAGCAGTGTTTGTGTTTGGGGCTGCTGAAATTGTCTCACTGCTTCAGGGAAGAGAGCGCTTCCTTAAGTCACCGGGCAGAGAGGAGTGATGACAACCTACAACCTGATAGTCCCCATTAAAGATAATCTTCCATGTAAACAAGGGCTGAAGCAATTCCCTAGAGCCTTTCCAGAAAAAGGAAGGCGAGACCACCAGATGCCTCTGTGTATGGCAGCGATGCTCTGTGGGCTGCCAAGCTGCCGACAGCTCCAAGAGAATCCACATAGACATGCAGAGCAAACATCCACTGAGCTCTGTAAAATATCCAAACCTCTCTGAAAGGCATCAAGAACAATTTGGCAACTTCAGATGGTACCAGTAGTTCTTCATCACAACCCTGCTCAAATGGGAAGGAGTGAATGACCACAGCACTCTAGACAGAAAGAACTGGAGAGAGCTGGATGAGCAGTGAGGCAGCACTGCCTCTGCTCAGCATCCCAAAAGGATGGCAGCTCAAACCCAGGGTCAGAACAGCAACTTCCTCAGGTATTTGAACAAGACCTGGAAGGGAAATCCTAGATGCTGAAAGAGCCCACCTGTAGTTCCTCTGTAGCTAAATTTAACAGGCACAGGCAACAGTGTTGTAAAGAAACATGAAGTTTAAAACTTACGCAATTTGCAGTTGCCTAAAATACCATAGTGCTCAATCCCTTTTTTGCAGTGCCTAAATACCTACCTCAGACATAATCAGACTTAGATAGTCAATCACCTTGTTCACTTGTTTCCCAGATGTGCATCTTTGTTCATCAAGCAGAGTCAGCTTTTTCAGGCTGTGATTTTGGTCAATCTCTTCCGTAAGGTAAAGAACTATAACATTACAACCAACTGAAGATGTTCTATACCCCAACCTCAATTTGCTTAGAGACTTCCATCTAACTGCCAATCAAAATATATTAATGAATAATTTGTATTTATTTATTTATTTGTGCCAACATTACCCTTGTATCTGAAACAGCCTGTGCTTGTCCTCTTCACCTCTCATGCCTGTCCTCTCACTTTCTTCCCAGGCAGCAAGTGCATCCTCTCCTCGTCCCTTGCTTTGCCTCAGGTATCAGTCCCAGAGCTGGAGAGGCCGCCTGTGTTCTCTCTGCCCCCTTTATTCAACACTGACGACATTCTTTCTACTTCTTCTGGTTGGAGCCTATCACATCTAATTTGGCTGACCAGGACTCTACTCAGGATTTCAGCTGAAGTTATATGGGGGTCTTGTATAATGGCATTAAAAACCCCTATCTCTCCTAGATATTTCTTACCCAAGAGAACTGACAACTATTTTTTTCCTCCTTCACAGCTCTATTGTTGTTGGCTCACGGTCATTCTGTGCTTGATTAATGAACATAGGTTTCCTTCTCACATGATTTTCTAACTACCCTAGTTCATAGCAGAAAAATCTCATTAGTTCCTTAGATGCAGGACTTCGCATGTTCTGACATTAAACTGCATCCAAAACCTATTATTCTTAGGATCACCCAGTCAGGTAAGTCTAATCTATAACTCCCTTACTGCTGATGTCTCCCAAGCTTTTATCAGTGAAGTTTATTATAGTATTTGTGTATTACCAAAATGATTCAATAAAAATGAGATCAGGGTCAAGAACAGCTTTTAATTTAATTCCACTAGTGACATTCAAGAGCCCTTTCAAAACAACTCACTGCTGTTCTCCGTAACTTTCCAGTTCCTTCTCCTACACTAAATTTAAACTCAAGCTTAACAAATACTGCCTATATGTTTTAAGATCAAATGCTCTCCTTGAATCTAGAGGGATTTTTCTTTTGCTTCCTAGATTGTTCTAGCATCATCTTTCTTGGGGGTTCCCCCACTCCAGTTCACCTCAACTGCTGTACTTTCCAGAATTTCTTCAATTATTCTTTTAAATCTTTCCTCACCCATAGGACTGGGTCAGGGAAGAGCATCAGGACTTGCCTCACTTTCCTCTTATATCTTTCTCACTACAAGTAGTCTATTTGATGTTTTCCAATCACACAGGAAATGGTAATTAACAGATCTCTTTAGGATACTTGTGACCGAACTTTGAGTTCTGTATTTTTCCCTGCTTCTTTCTAACAGGAATTCTGTGATGAACAATATCCAGCCTCCCTTATCCAAGTTCCTTGAGCTGCTTCCAATGAAGTCGTCTCCACCTTCTCCTCCGGCTGGTGAGATCTGAATCTCCACCCTGCCTCCTGGCTCTTCTTGCAGGGCTGGAGGGATCCTGGCAGAAGATGCCACTGATCTCTACAGAAGCTGCTTCCTTTGCCAGGACAGCCTGAATGCTTGAGCAGGGACCCTGCCTCCTGCTTCCAATTAGCAAGCTGTGAACAGTGTGGACTATGTCACTCCTCACTGATGAAATTAAGCATTGAAACCAGTGCAACCTGAAAAGCCAATAGGGCTGAGGCACTTGTGTCATGGAATACATCAATTCAAATCCAATTCAAGGGCCTTAAACACTTGAATTAGGATTTCCTTAGACAAGTGCTTTACTCAGAGGATGCTTGTAAAAAAAGGTTGAGTGGGTCTCCAAACAGCAGGGCAGACTGTCATGACTGCAAATTCCAAATGAAGCAAAACTTCTCAGCAGCCTAGACTTGTTGCCTCACTCTCAGAGGCAGGGCTTAAGCTACACTGAGAAGCAAATTGTTCTCCCAGTTGGCTTCATCAGTCCCCAGACTGGCATGCTACCTGATGCAGCTCCCACCCATGCTTTTCAACATGCACAAAAGTCTGAAACAAGCCTGTGAATTCTCTATAGTTCCCTCTGGCCTTTTCGTAGGTGTGCTCCAAACACACCACAGAAGTTTTATCTGCACAATGCTATAGATGATAGTTACTGCATCTGATAAATTTAACTGAGTTCAGTTCTCCAGTGCATACACAGGTCACAGACCATACTACTTCAAAGCCTCTATTCTTCTTTTCTCTTACAGTATCCAGACCAAAACATGTCAAGTTTCAGTGCAGTTTTGTAATTAATACCTTCTGTTGAAACTTAGCTGGAACATTTTGGGACAGCAGTTTTTCCTATTTGAAAAGCATTACCTCCAAAAAGAGGAAGATACTACATTTGCTTTTTCGTTCTTCCTGCTCTCCTTCACATCTGCAAACTGACATCTCACACTGTACAAAAAGAGGAAATGAATTGTTCCTGGCATCCTTTGAGTACTTGCTGACAGTTCAAGCAGAGCTTGTACTTGTTCAATGAAAGCAGAGCCAAAATGAAGACTCTGGGAGGGATTCAGCTCACTGGACGGGAATTTTTACATTGCAGGAGACCCCATCTGAGCACAACACCTTGGGTTCTCCTTATGGTCAGTGAAAATTGAACTGATGTAGGCAGTGGGATACACAGATCAACCCTTCTCAACCTGAAGTATGCACCTATGTGTGGCTGGAAAAATAGCACCCCAAAATCCACCAGCTGTGGTGGGCACATAAAGAAACAAACAACAAGCTCAGAAGAATATGTCTCAAATAAGAAAAATGCCTTTGACTGCTCTGAAAACCTTTCAGCCCATTAAAACCCAAACATTGTGATGTGACATTTCCTTACACATTAGTGTCATCAGTGTAATCACTGGAGTTCATCCCACTGGTGTTACCTGGTAAGCATGGTCCGTGTGTACGAGGTAGAGGTTGGTAGGAGCTGAGCGGCTCAGAGGTGTCATCAGTTTAGTCTCGGTTTTGGCACAGGAAGTTTCAGGACGGATTGCGTCTTGGGTGGGAAAGGAAGGAGGAGATGCTAAAGATGGAGAGACTGGGGAAAGACTGCTTAAGCCATCAGCTACTGAGTCTGTGTTGAGCCTAATTTCTGTATAGTAAAAATCCTCCTCTCCATCACTGTAGTCAGACTCTCCTACACGTCTGTATCAAGACAAAGAAATAAGAATTGATTAAATGAAAGCAAGAACTCTGAAATAAATTTTAAGTTCTAGATGCATGAGCAAATATATTCATATTGTCATTATATTAATATTTGCAATTTCAACCTACTTTATCTGCATTCTGGCTGCAGGGAAGGGGGAGAGGAAAATCATCTAGTCTGAAGGGAAAAGAAGTAGGAATTACTTTTTTCCCCTCTCTGTGTTATTCTTGACTAATTATTTGACCTTGGAGTAGACATTTGACTCCTTCAGGTCAAGTATCAGCTTCTCATTTGTAACTATTGTAAAGTCAACAAGAATCTCCATGCACTGTCTTCAAAAGTCACAGCAAAGCTAGACACAGGCAATATATACTTCACTCATATTACAATATGCAATCTTATAATAGGTTACTTAATTATACCAAATATAGTTATGGCTGCCATTCACCGTAACTTTCTATAGCAGAACAGAAGAATTTGCCAGAAAACAGTCTCACCATGCAACTCACTCAGACACAGAGAAAGGACTCATATGGGCTGGCTTGCCATGGCCAGGACTTTCGGGTCCTGCTCTCCAGAACCAGACTTATTGAAGGAGGGTGTGTAGAAGGTTTAACTGCCTTCAAGTTTCATCTGATGTGCATTTGAGAGCAAGTGCTAACAGTGAAGCAGCCCAGTCAAAGCAGTAGCTCCCAGCAGACTACACATTATCTTGAAGTCCAAACCAGAACTGTTTGAGAGAACATAGGGCCAGCAGGTTTGAAAGGCTCTACCAGAAATATCATCCATCAAAATGCAGCCAATCACCAAAACTACTCTCTCCAGCAAAGTTGCTAACTCCAGCAAATTCCAGAAAGGTTTTGCTATCTACTTCTCCCTTTCCCACACCACAAAGAGGATGTCCCCATAATATAAAACACAAAGTAACATTCCTAACTGCATTTTGAGAGAGATTTTCTGTTTCTCACAGCCTTACTCTTAAGCCCAATGGTAACTGCTATGACCTTTACAAGACCATCCTGAGCTCCAGACCTTTCTTGTGGTGGCTTTAATTTTTAAGCTGTGGGTAACACGGAACTACACAGCAGAGATGTATTTTCACCTAACAGGTGAAGACCATGAGCCCCCACTGTAATTATATACAAGACAGGTACATCACTGAGTGAATTGCTCAGGAGAGTTCAGTTGCAAACCAAAGCTCTGAGACAAACCTGTGTCCTAAAAGATTCATTTGCTTTTGCTTCTAGTCCAAGTAACATACATGTGTGTCCTGGTTTCATCTGGGCTGGAGTTAATTTTCTTCCAAGCAGCTGGCACAGATATGCCTTTTGGATTTAGGATGAGAATAATGTTGGTAACACACTGATGTTTTAGCTGATGCTGAGCAGTGCTTACTCTAAATGAAGAACTTTTCAGTCTTCCATGCTCTGCCAGTGAGCAAGAGCACAAGAAGCTGGGAGTGAGCACAGCCAAGACAAAGGGATATATTCCATACCACAGAATGTCATGTTCAGTAAATACACTGAAGGGAGTTAGCAGGGAGGTGCTGATCACAACTTGGGGACAGGTTGGGCACTGGTGGTCAGAAACTGTAATGTGCATCACTTGTTTCTCTTCAGTTTTATTTCTCTCTCTATCCCTTTTCATTACAAGTATTAGAGTCATTAGTATTACTATCATTATTGTTGTAGTTTTATGTTATTATTGCCATCATTAGTGTTATTAGTTTTACTTTGTTTAAGCCATTAAACTGTTCTTGTCTCAACCCATGACATTTCCTCTTTATTCCTTTGATTCTTCTCCCCCACCAGGGAAGGAAGGTGATAATGAGTAAGCAGCTTTGGGGTACTTAGCTGCTGACTGGGGTCAAACCATGACAACATGCAGCTCAACTTTTATTTTTTTTTTACGTTTCTTATGTGGTTTATGGTTTTGGTGGGGCTTTTGGCATTAATTCAATTCAGAACTGGCACAAGCACCTGACTTGATGTGAAACAAAGCTGAAAAGTTTCACGCAAGACCCTGAACCTGTCTACCACAGTGTGTCATCCCAGATGTGACGTGCAGACAGCACATACATAATGGCACTGAGCTGTGCAGCTGACAGGGAAGTGCAGTGTGACCTTGCGCTCTATTTGACCTTCTAGCAAAGTTGACAGAATTTCAGGAAAGGAAGTGCCTCACTGTTGGAATAAGTGCTTATTCACCTTGACGCACTATTGCGCAATTTCCTCAGAAACCTGAGGATATGAGATAGAGAAGCCAAGGACAATCCAGTTCATGTCTCCAGCTAAGGGCGACTGCTCACCTTCTATACCAAATCTTTTAGACTTCCAGAAAGAATGCCCTCTTACCCGAGGTGAACCGTCCGTATATGTTTCTGAATCCCTGCAGCTGTGCTCAGTACCTTCCCACAGTTTTTCCACAGGCATTTGAACATCACCTTCATGGAGTTCTGAAAATTATGAGTTAAGCAACATTAGTTGTATGGAAGTTGTATGGATATTAGGAAAAATTTCTTCCCTGAAAGGATTGTCAAGCATTGAAACATGGAAATGGCTGAGTCACCAGTCCTGGAGGTATTTAAAATAAGTGTAGATGTGTTGCTTGGGGACATGGTTTAGTGCTGGACTTGGCAGTACTGGGTTAAGGGCTAGACTCTTACAGGTCTTTTCCAACTTAAACATTTCTGTGGTTCTGTAATTAGATGAAGGTAGAAAAAACCCCAAACTACCCAAAACTGATAAAGAGTTACAGAACGCTGTGAAGGTTCAGAGCCTTTAACTCTAAATTCGTAATGATCTAATAGTCTCTTGTCAAGTGTCACTCTACTGAATTCCAGAGAATCACAGTGAAAAGCTGCAGGAGCAGCTTGTGACAGAACTTTACCTCTCTCTGTTCATTGGCAACACTATTCCATTTTTAAGTTTCAGTTGCTTCACTAAGGAAGGTAGATGACATAAAAACTTCCTACGCTTCTTTCAAAAAAACCCTGATGAGGACTTCTCGTTTAATGCAAGGCACCTTCTTAAATTAAGGTCTTTCCAAAGCAAGCTCTTTTGAATGTTTCTGCTCATGATATTTGCAGCACAAAAAAAATATAGTGCCGGAAAAACATAGCTTCTGTTATGTCAATATTCACCATGAGCTGGCACAATCTGCTTTTGTTTCAGTCAGAAGCTGCTGTGGACCTTACTCAGACAAGGGAATGGGAAGTGATCAGTCTGTGTTCAATATTAAGAAAAAAATATGGACATAATCTCATTTAAATATTCTTTTTATAATCTTTGATATAACTTCATTGATCCCCACTGAGTTATCATTGACTTAGAGCACAGCCAACAAGGCTATAACTAGGCCAATCTTCAACATTTTGAAGACTCTGGAGAAAAGTAGTCTTAAAACAACACAGATGTTACAAACTCTAGAGATATTTAAAAACTAATTTTACCCCAAAATTAAACTGATTTTGTACAGTTTAAATAAAAAAAGAATTCTAAATAGCTTGTACTTCTCAAAAATGATTTGTTCTCTTATTACAGAACACATTATTAACATGAGGAAGAGCATCAAAATACTGTATTATTATTCTACAATTTTAGTTACATATAAGATTAAATTAATATATTAGAATCCCCGAAAACCCAAACTATTCTATGATTCTAATATATTAATTTAACCTTATATTCACATAAAACTCAATTGAAAAAAAAAAGGGGGGGGGAACAAGCACATCCTAAGAGTTAAGTACGTTTCATGTGCCTTGAACAAATGCTGATTTGGTGCTTTCTTCAATTTGAACCCTTTGGAACTCCATGCCAGTAGATGCTGTCAGCATTTGCTAGAAAGACGATGATTAGAATACAACTTTAAAAAAAAAAGAAGCTCACCTGATGGGCTTTTTAAAATATAAGTTGATTGTAGGAGCTTGTTCTCATAATTACCCTGCAGTCTAATATCTCCTGTCTTAAAGTATGAATGCTTAGGGCTTTGAGATTTGAGGTACCTGATCCTACTGTTTGTATGAAAAACTTCTACTTTGGAATAAATTGCACCTAAATTGTCTCTTTTTTTATTTGATCAAACAACTATCAGTCAAATAGATACGTAACTATTTTTCTTTTCTCAAATTAATCTACCTAGCAATTCTGATTGATACTTTTCTTACTTCTATAACACTAAATATTACTATCAGCTCAAAACCACACAACCAACCACCAACTATGGCAACAAGACAAAGGCCATGTTTATAACTGACATCCCAGGAATTCCAATATGACATCATGAACACCATATGCATCTTTATGAACACAGAATGGTTTAACATCCATCCCAGTTTGATGGTAAAATCAGTCTCCTAGCTCCACTGCGGTTTTGGATTTATTCCTGGTGGTAGTAGTTTGCAAAAACCCAGGCACTTTTAACATAATCAAGTGAAAGCTCACTCGGTAGAAAAAAAGAACATGTTTACATTTCTTCCATTTCCTTTCCAAAAATTATCTATTCAGGATTAATGTTTTATTTAAGGAAATAATGGAATAGAAATGGTTTGGTGAGGAATAACAACCTTAGATGAAACTTTCAAGCGAACAGTAAGGTTACCTATCACTCAATTTCCAGGTTTACTCCTTCTGACATTTGCAGCCCAGAGGAAGAAATAATCTGAACATTTTTATTTCAGCTTCTAAAAGTGCTAACTTGTACTCAGATCAAATACCATGCCGAAGACAGAACAAAAAAAAAAAACAAAAACCTGCAGGAAGCAAGTTAATTTATAAAACCAAGTTTGGCATGGAATGTTACTGTTTATAATACAAAGCAAAATCCCTGTGAACCAGAACAGATAGTGTAATAGACCTATGGTGGGTACATAAACAGAAATATTTGAAAGCAACTTAGAAAACAATAAATATGGCAGCTGCAAACCCATCTGTCTCACCAGAGCTGAGTCGTAAGAGTGATGCTAATAAGATGAAGGTTAACTGAGAAGTAAAAGGCAAACCAGGACACTTCTGCGCTCCTACTCCTCCTGTCCAACACACCCCCAAACTGTCTCCCTGTTTAGTATAACACTCAGCTCCAACTTTTAATTTATTATAACAAAGGTGTCCTCCAAAATACTTTTTTCCTTCTTAGCAAGATGCATAAACATTTTACACCCCTTTCCCACAAACAAGGGAAGAACCACATGGGTCAGCAAATAAGCAGCTTCTGGAGCAAGAGGATAAATCTGAACAGGTTTAAACAATCATTAAAACTTCTTCCTGCGGGTGATGAAGCAATTAACTGTCTCAGACTGAGCCAGAAACAAATTCACTAAGGGAATAAATTCTCTGTATTTTCTCCTTACAAAAAGCCCTTTTACATCTTGCTATGTAAAATCTGTCCTGTTGTGTTGGGAGGGAAGAAACTTGGACTAGTGCCATCTCTTTGTTTTCTTTTTCTTGCAGAGAAGCTTGCTGGCTAGCAAGGGTGCTTTTTTGGGTTAGTTTTGGACCTTTTATTTGATGTCATGTTTTATTTAGCCTGCTTTTGCACTCCAACTGAGGATAAATTTGGCTAATGCTAGTACTCTATCAAAAGCCATCAGGTTTGAGCTTGCTCTCTCCTTTTTTTCACTCCATATGTTTGTGCAGAGAAAGCTTCACAGTATTAAGGTATCTGACATGCTGTCAGACAAACAGCACTTTCAGGGAACAAGGAGTATTAAGGCCATAGTCAATTTTTGTGATGACCTGTAAAGGCTGCCTGTTGCATCCTGCACACAGAGAATTTGTCAAAGTAGGACAGAAATCCCTTGAATGGCCAGAGGCAATACCTTCTGGAAATCACTCTAGTGTTTTCTGAGCAGGAGGCTCTGTAGCACCTCACCATCTGGCCGGAAGTATGTGGTGCTGATGGCAGCATGTGTGTGCAGGAGGTGACCATGCTGAATGAGACACGGGGACTAGGCGAAGACCCTGTGTTAACTGCATGCCAAGGAAGGATACACAGGCAGAGCTATTTGGGTGACCTGCCCCTTTCTCACAACAAAATAAGCCTACCAACACCCTATCTGCCCGCGTGTATGGAATTTAACGTGAGGCTAACCTTTCTCTTCCTTGGAATGGGTTCATCAAAGAGAAGGTTGCTTGTTTCACCTTCATCAATACCATCATCTGGCTGGGAAGGTGTCCGGAAAGCTTTGAAGCTATCAGCTGACAGAGGTGGAGATGGGGTGGATGGGTTGGACTGGTCACTGGGAGCATTCCAGCTCCAGTATCCACTGCTGCTGGTACTAGAAGGCACAAATCCTCCTTCTTTCCAAGATCCATTCAGGGATTCTGTCAAGAACAACAACAGCCATTACTACAACAGTATCATTGTGATAGGGTTAAGGAGCTGTTTTTTCTAAGGTTTAGATGCCATGTTGGTAATTAACTGTACATTCAGTAAAGGAAAGTGAAAGCATTGGATGTAGAGAGGACAACCATATCTAACCCACTGCATACAAATTACATATTCCACACTTGATTTTTTTTATTTAAAACAAACAAACAAACAAACAAACGCAGCAAGTATTTTTCTAAAAAGAAATGTTGCATTTAAAAAGAACCTGTTCTGGAGCATAAACAGCAATAAATAGTCAGATACTGCATGCATGATTTAAGGAAAACATTTAAATTGACCTTTAAAGGTCCCTGCAAACCCAAACTATTCTGTGATTCTAAATACATCATCAACTTTCAACAGGAACACCTGACTATGGTGCGGCATCAAAGCAAGCTCCAAGCCACTGTATAGACAACAGGAGATAACCTGGGAAGGGGACACACACAGCCCCAGAACTACAGGCAGATCCACAAAATCATTATCATCTTCACAGTACTAAGACACCAAAGAAAACCATAGTTACACTCTGTGTTCTTATAATCTCTCAGTACACATGCCTCTGCCTAATCTGAATCTCTACCTGAGGTGGTGTGTATCCCTTGGGATATACAGGTGTATAGGCACCTGGTTTCAGAAGTGGAACACAGACACTGGATCATCTCCACACCTACTTGCTGCAGGAACTGTGTCCTCAGTGCAGCAGTTCCCCTGACACTCCGTGGTAAGGAGACACTCGAACTAACAGCTTACACTCTGCAGCACCATGGGTGGGAGTAACAGCCCTGCCTGTGCAGTCTGAGGCACAGCTTGAGCAGTCTGAGGTACAGCTTGAGCCATGATTCACATTCAGAGGTCCTCAGGTGCTAGATCCTGGCACCCCCCACTCTTCCCAGTCCCTGAAGGGCTGCTGGCAGCAGAGGAGTATGTGGGTCACCAGCCCAGCGAAGGCATGGCCCGAGCACAACCAGGACGCAGCCACAGGAGGCTCTGCCAGAACCCTCAGCTTCTCACAGGGCTTGGGTAAATATGCAGCGATGGTTTAGGTGTGTCTCCTCCCTAACTCAGGCATTGGAAGTTTTTCCCAATGACACTGGAGGTGCTTGAGCATTGTGTAATACCTGACTGGAGCTGGAAAGCAAATAACATCTTATCTGTTCATGAAACAATATTTAAGTGTGAGACAAGTCTTTTCAAGCCAGTGCCTGTCTTTGAAAGATCCGCAGAAGTCACTCCTTCATTCCATCTCAATTTCTCACAGATAAATTTAACTAATGATACTGGCAAGAAAGTGAGCTATCAAAAGTTTACCCTCAAACCAATTATTTTTTCTGCTAATTTAGTTGATTTTTGACAAAATCCTTAAAGATTAATATCAGCTGCTCAAAAAACCAGAATGCAGTGCCCCCTTGAGTAGGCAGCAGTATTGGTTTACTGATCAGGGCCACACAACATAAATGGAATTGATCCTCTCCCTCCATCCCCCCAACTCCTCTTTGGAAAACGACATACATATTTCTAGTAGCTCCTAAGTTAACATATGAAAATGTCATGTTTTATCTCATGATTACAACCTTCATGTGACTGTAATGAAGGTGGGTTTTGTTTCTTTTAAATATTTGGTACTTGAGTCTTTGGCCAAAGCCAAAAAATACATCTATCAAAAAATACAAGGTATCAAGTTGAGACCTTAGCATAGCTTAAAATTTCCATGTCTTCAGAAAAACAAAGGAACACTCTTTCAACTACTCTTTTCTGACACAGTTATGGTGATACTTTGTATTTCCAGCATTTACAGCTTCTCACCTTGCTGAGAAGGAGATGTAAATCAAGAACATTTTTAAAGTAGTATGGAAAAGACTGAATGAGGTTGTCAACACGAAAAAAACCAAACACTGGTTCTCATTCATACTAACAAATCTGTCAATGTAAAGAAGTTTAATATATAAATAAATTCAACTTACTCTTATTCTGGGGCTCTTTTCACACTGCTGGAGTTGCGTGAAAGAGAACCAGACCAAATATTATTCAGCTGCAGAGAAACAAGGGCCAAACTCTGATCCAGTTTACAGGGGTGATCATCCCCAGGAATTCCAGCACAGAGCTGACTTTAATATTAATGCTAATGTTATTTTTTTTTACTTCTAGGCAAAATTCCATTTGTTTTAACAAATATTCCTTTAATTATATTGCTACTTATTGCCCTTTTTTGGAAAAGCATGTAGAAAAAACTAATCACTAATACACTTGCTGCTTGTATTACTAGGATCAGAGCCTAGCCTTGCCACACCAAATAAGCTTTAAATTATCAAGTCTTTACACTTTTTATTTAAGTCTTTAGTAAGCCTTGACTCAGGCAAAACTAAGATACTCAGGGAGAGTGCCCAAAACCAGCTTCAAAATCTTGTCTGTGGTTACTAAGAACATGTGAACTACTTTTTCAGGCTAGTCTTCCCAGATTTTGGGAAACAAGCAGACAGCTATGTGAAGAAATATCAAAGAGCACTCAGACTGTGTTAAGAAATATCAAAGGCAGTTAAACAGCCCCCATTTACCTATTAGCAATTCAAAAGGGCTTGTCTGGAAGATCTTTCCAAACCACAGCTGCAGGTAATGTGCACTGCTGCTCCTGACAAGTGTCACCTGCTCAGACTAAGGTGGCAGATCCTGCTTTACCCACAGCAGAGCAGCTCCCCAGGATAGGGATGCAGTGGGGGACACGTGTGTGCCTCAGCCACAGGAAATCCCTGCCTGCCACATCAGCACAGATCCATCTTCCGCTGGGGTTCTGTCTGTGAGCTGAGCAGCTGGAGAGCAAGTGTGCCTTTAGCTTTCTGCTGGCCCTTCCCAGGGGCTGGCAACGTCCTGTCTTGAGGCATGACAGTCACCTGGGATGTCACTGCCTGAGGTTTCCCAGGGCTCCTCAGAGCAGTGGTACTCCATAAACACTTCTGGCTTTCAACACTGGAAAGCACACGAACAAGGGCCATGAGTGTTCATGGCCAGAATTCCAACTAAATTCATAAAACTTACATGTTCTGAAAATAAATGGAAAAAACAGAGCATTTGTTCAAAAAAGTTTAAAGACTGGACATCTGCTATGAATTCCTTTAAGATCATCATTCAGTGGATCCCATGTTCCCATGGATGCCTGTTCCCATTAAGAAACACAAGTATTCCTCAATCTTCCAATTATTGACAGGAGGAGAGAATGTAGTGTTTTTTTAGCACTTACAAGTGAGCAAGAAAAGTCAGTCATACAAACAATGCTGAGGTACTCTAACGGGGGCATCTTAATTTAAATTATTCCTTAAAATAAAACACTCTTAAAAATTTATTGTAACTCCAGTCAATCTTGCATAGATCAATTATATTTCATTACCAATCTCTTAAATACCTGAAACTTTTTATATTTCTTTTTATTTGTGTGTTGGCTGCTATACCATGAATGAAGTAGTCTTTAAAGGGATTATGGATCTGATGGAAGACCATCAGAGAGTTACAAACAGCACAGGAACTGGAAGTCTAAACCTGCACCAGCAGAAGCAGACCTGTTGCTGTGCAGATTGGTGCTGCATGGCCTCTGAGCCAAGGGCTGTGATCTGGAAGTGTTTTGCCTTATTGTGGGTTTGGGTAAAATCTGATCTCCTTTCCATGGAGTGGAGCACAAGAACAACTGCTATCATGTTTCCTGGATACAGCACTGAGGACATGGTTTAGAAGTGAGCATGGTGGTGGTGCCAGGTTGATAGCTGGACTTGGTGATTGATCTTGGAGGTCCTTCCCCATCCTATACATTCTAAAATTCAAGGACTGTGTATGTGCAAATGCAGACAAGCTCTTTGAAAAATTAAGTGTTTCAGTGAGGTTAGGAGACTTTTTGCAGTGCTCGTATCTCATTTATGGAATGGGCATCTCCCAATTCATAAACTGGAGCTGCTCACAGTTAAAGAAAACCTCTCTTTTCATTTCTGCCAGTGCTGCACCAAAGACTTTGACTAGGTTGGAGCAAAGCTCAGTATGATCCCCAACATATCAGAAGACAGCCACTCACCATTTGTTCTCCACCATGGCCACAACTCCTGGAAACAAGCCCCCCGATAAAGGGCCCTGGCACCCCTTCCCGCAGCCCCTGGCTCCAAAAGCTTACCGTTGGGTCGGACAGGAGGGCTGTGGACCAAAGGGCTGGTGGATAAACTGGTGAGTACCATGGCTGCTGTTACTTTATCCATGTCCAGTTCTTCTGAAGATTTCCTGAAACACAAGGAGTGGGAGGCAGCAAACATATCAGCAAATATTTAACTTCTTTTTTTTTTTTTCTTTTTTCTTTTCTTTTTTTTTTTTTTTAATACCAGACCAAATCCTAAGCCAGCATAGCACAGTAACAAAAACAAGCCGCTGTGCAGAGTTCTCGAAGCTTTGGTCTTCTGGCAACCTGAGCATATCAAGAGACTTCTACAAGTAAACTAACTCAGTGTAAATAGGAAAAGAAGTGGGAAAAGAGAACACATCTTTGTATAAAATTTTCAGGATTACTGTACTCCCTATAACTTTGACTTCGTTCCTTTTTTATTTTTCAGAATTTCAGCTATTCATACTCTTAGAGATAAGTGTGTTCTTAAGGTGGTTTTCTTTTTCTTGGGTGAAGACAAAGAGACGCAAAACTGGGTAAGATTACTAGCAACATTAATAACATACATTAGTCTCTGTAGGGTAAAGAAAAACTGTGAACTGGAACTGAGGGATGTGAGTTCGTTGCCTCTGCTTAACTCTATTAACCTTCCCATACTCCCTGCAAAAGAACGATCCTAAATTATTCCTGGTCAGATTAAAAACCAAATATTATAAGAAATTAAGAAACTGGTATAAAAACAGTGCAGGAGTGGTAGGAGAGTGGGTGGGGGGGGGGAGAGAGAGAAGTTTGTTTTGCGGGTGTGTTGGGCACCTGAGCCAGTATGACAGCACTGGAGCCCACTGCTATCTCAGCCTGGTCTTGCTGGGAACCCGTGTGAGTCAGAGGAAAGGACACGGAGAAGGGGTAATAATGGAAAGGAGAGCAGTCAGTTTTCCAGACAAAGCAAGAGAAAATTTGGACAATGGCAAATGCCACCAGAAACCAATATTCAATGATCCATCGCTCAAGGAGTCATGCGATTTTTTTTAGGCAATGAAGGAATTTTTTGTCTGTAAAAATGACATACTGTCTTTTTTTCCCAAGAGTAACTCTCTCACAATGTAAAATTTCTGAGGAGTCAGTGCACCAAAATAAAACTACCAAACCCACTACATTTAGCAGATCTTCGCTTTCCATCCTTGTGGGTTCAAAATCCTTGTGGGTGGAATCAAAGCAGACAATTTTTTTAAAACATTTGCTTTCAAACATATAACTGATCATCCAAAATCATCTTCTCAATTCCTAGAGATCAAGTTAATTTTGTTCTTGCAAAAGGACACTTTCCCCCCTATATTCTGCTTTGTGAGTCTCTGGAGAAGACAGTGCCTTGCTAGGAGCTCTATTGAACAGATCAGGTTGAGTCTAATTTAAAGCCCAAGAAAACAAGTGGTCAGCTACCTGCTGTTTCCCATCAACTGTTGGTCAGTAACTCACCAAGAGGAACAGGATGTGCTGGGTGCACTCCCTTTTCTGGAATCCTATCTCACCCATCAGGTGGAAGGCTCATTAACTGAAAACTATGCTACAGTCAAAGGCTCTCAATATTTTAGCGAGCAGACCTTGAACTTGCCCATGAAACAGTTCACAGCTGCTTTCTGGCTGATGCAAGGACCCACACAGATGCTGATGAACACTCCCACGCCCGCCCAACAGCTTTACTCTAACAACTGTCTTTTGCAACACATCAGTGCCTGGAAGCAAAACACTGATGATGGTTCCGGCTGCATTCTGATTATATCTGTAGGAACCCTTCTTTCCCTCAGCCAAGGCTTTTGCAAAGAGCACAGCAGCCATATGGTCATCATCAAGTACTGAAAAGGTCTCAGATATCTCCTATAATCAGCTGAATCCTGGATCTGTCACCCATCAGCTCCTCAGGCCTGCAGAGGAGTGTTTCACTCAGAATGCCAAATTCCTCTGGGCTCAGAAGACCCGTCCTCGGGGTTGACATGGAGATGCTACACTTTCTCAAGACCAACAGTGCTAGATGATTTTCCAATTACCTAATACCCCAGGTATGAAAATCTAGTTTCTGAAAAGGCTTCAGCTGCTCTGTAACCCACTCCTGCCAGACTACACCAACTGTCCCTGTGACCTTATCCAGTTGTGAATGAACCATTAACAGCTGCATTTCTGCAAGATCAGGACAAAATGAGCACAAGTTCCTGATATGATGGAGAAACTGATCCCTAGAGTTTGTAATCAGCCTTTCAACAAGGCTCTTCTGTGTGTGCGGCAACAGGACTAACATGTTCCCATCCAGGCCTCTGCAGAAGTGCAAAATCACACTACAGCAGTTGTTGCAAGTGTTTGCCAAGTTGGTGTCAAGATGTCAGAGTCTAGACCCAGAGCTAATCCCAAAGTTTCCCCAAGTAGTTTATAACTAACTTCTAGCTCTTCTGATTTTTTTCTCCCCTCTACAATGACAAACACTGCTGCTCTGAAAATTTAACCCTTGCTCCCAATAATTTTACAATGTCCCAAAATTGCCAGCATTGGCATCTGTGCCTAAGGTGAAAGTTTTCACAAGCAGGCAAAGAACAGGAACAGTCATGAGAATCCTTGCCATCTCTAGCCATGCTAAACCAAACTCTTGCAATTACTGGAATCCTTTTCTCTTCCTGATCCAATTTAACAGGCTAACAGCCCAAATAAAACAAACTCTGGACTTTTTCTCTGCCCATTCTGAATGACAGTCATTTTTACTATTCACCACTCCTCAACTGCATCAAGCAAACCAGAACACTCCACTCATACTTCCCAGCCAGAATTTTAGCAGCTAGAAGTGCTGGCTTATGCAACTCTGTTCCATTTTTACAGTTGGCTCGTAAATGTAAATACACATATTTCATATATCACTCAGCCAGTACTGCAGCAGCAGCCTCTGAGAGACAGGCAAGGCATAAAACTGAAGACAGGAACCACTTAAGCCATCTGCATTTAGTCAGTATCACATGTGAGTTGATGCCTTAAGACTGCACCAGTACTTTCCAGCTTTCTCTGCTGGAAAGCTGAACCTGCACACAGCTGTTCAACAGTATTTGCACTCAGAGGGGAGAATAAGTTGTTTGTTACGCATCAACTGTTCCCAAAACATTTATCCCACTATTGCGAAGGCGATTTTCTGTGGACTGAAATCATAAGCCCTGATGTTACTGTTATTAGGTGTAATGAAATCTAAATCAGTTTTAAGATGATCTGCTACCTAAACTATGAAGATTTCTTCTTTTCTCTAATCCCACATCCCAGTCTCCAAATGCCATCTCCCAACTTCTGGATGGATGTATTTGTGTCAGCCCAGTCTGCCTTTGAGAACCAAGCAGTTTTGGATCCTTTCTTTTCAAGTGTTTGTAAATCCAACACATGAAATAGCCAAATTACAATGAATCAGCTGAGATATTAGCAGTAGAAGTTACAGGACCTTGGGGACAGACGTTTTATCACCACCCCAAGTCTTTCAGTTTCATGTCTTCCTGCTTCCTCAGCAGGGAGAGTGGTTTCACTGGATCCCTGCAATACAGTAATCTAGCCAGCCTGGCCATTGAAAGTGTCCTTTTCTTTAATAGTCAAGGCCAAATCAGACTTAGTTACTGCACTTACTCTTGATCATCCTTTCCTTGATTTTGCTGATGAATTTATTGCTTTTTTCATAATAATTTATCAATGTTAAGCAACCATCACATTTTCCCCAAAGCTCTCTACAAGGAAAGGCTGGGTTTAAGCTCCAAAAGATGAGAAAAAGAGGATCCAAGACAAGTCCAAACCTGTGCAAGTGTTCCAAACCAATGCAACATCCAACCTCCTACTGTCCCAGTTCCTCTGCCAGTTCCTGGCCACTGTTACCTTCAAACTCCCAATAAGTATTATTCCCATCTGGACACACCTATACCATACTGCTATTTTTTCTTCTACTTTTTAAGACTTGCTCTAAAATCTTTAGAAATACAAATTTTATTCCTTCTTTTAAGTCTTTAGACTACTCTTTATTACTTGCCTGGTTTAGATTGTTGGGGAAGCTGGAATAGGGAAAATGTATAAATATGATTACCTAGCAAAAACTGTAGGTGAGATTGAAATGAAGACAAGCTTTGAGTTACCCAACCCCAGTTACTGAACAACTGGAAAACAATAGCATGGCCGGCTGGAGGTAATCCCCACTTGATTGAACAATGCCTTCAGCTTGCAAGCAGGCCCAAGGGTCAGAGAAGACCCTGCAAACCCATCAGAGGGTCCAAAGAAGCAACTTTTAGAGTTTAAAGTGTAACGCCATAGGCTAATGCGATGATTCTTATAGGCTGTAGGCAAATGTTGTTAAGATTTGTAGCTTATTCTAGATTGGTCAATGGAAATCAGAATATTCAACACAGAAGATGACTTATTGTATTGTAAACGCTCATTCTGGCATTCTTCTTTTCTATTCTGCACTGCTCTTTCTACTCTGCTCTCTTCCTTCTCTGTTCTGGCCTGCTTGGAGCTGCGCCGTGCAGCTCCAGGTAAGCCTTTCTCTCCCCACGCCTTCTGCAATAAACCTCATGTTCTAAAACCTCAACATAGAGATCTCCGTTTGTCCCGAACGACCGTCCAGCGGACACAGAGAATCCTACATAGATCAAAAAGCCTGCAGTCCTTCCTCTTGGAAAGACTGCGATTTAAGTCAGTACTTTACCCAAGCATATTTTAAGGGTACTGGAGAATACTCTTAGAGCAGAGAAACTGATAGTGGTAGCAGGTGCTTTTGATAAAATTGACCCTATTGAAAAGCACAACCAAGTTCGCTTGAAGCAAATAAAAAAAAATTCATTTTCCCTGCCCACAACTCCAAAGCTTTCAGTTAGTTCCCTAACCAGAAACCTCTGACTCCAGTGCAGCAACGCTCAAAGCAATGAGGCACTGGTTCACTGTGCTGACAGGGTTCTCCCACACTCCAGAGCTGCCCCAGCACAGCCTGAGTGTGGGCCCAGCAGTGTTTCCTCACCAGGGCTCCACTCCCACCAAACAAGGAGAGGGACAGCAGCATCCTGCAGTGGGCAGGACCCGGCTGCAAGGGGAGCACCAGGAGAAGAGCCCCGGGGAGGGGAAAGGGAATGATATTTGCAATTACTTTAAGTGGATGTTGGCTACAAAAGTTGATGGTCACAGAACCAACCTTCTCTAGAATCACATACCCCTGCTTTCCAGCATTGTTGAGCCTGCCTTTCCTTATCCTACTTTCTAAACAATAACCATCTGAAGCCCATAGGCCCTAAACATTCAGATTTACTAGAAGGCTTATATTTTCCTGTTTTAGCAGAGTCATGTGCTTATCTATTTCTTACTCCTATCCTCACCAGAGGGACATGATAAAAAAAATTTAAAATTTACTAGGATTGATAAGAAGGGAAGCAGTCAAACACAAAAATGCTATTATTTCATGTTAACGGTCTGCTGTCCTCCACCCAAAATTCAGCTTATGACAGTGGTTCACAAAACACCTGGACTTTTTGTTAAGGAAGTACCATATATAAATATGCGTGCATTAATAAGGTATAACTGGGACAAAAACCCACTATATTTAAATTGTTCTCTCCCTCCCATACTTACATGTGCTAAATTCTCATAAAGACCTCTGAAATCTGACTGATCACTTTACTACAGCCACATCACACTGACAGTCATACTGAGCATTGCATCAATACTGATAAACACACTGTCAGAAGCTTTTGACACCAAAAATATGATTCATCATATAATGAATCATTGTAATCAGTGCACTAGTAATAACGGAAGCACTTCTGAAATAAATAAAAATCCTAAATTACATTTTATAGGTAAAATAAAAATATTTTATTTTCTTCAATTCATCATTAAGGGCAAAAACAACATCCTAACAAACACCCAGCAAGAAAATCCATGTACATGGCTGTGACTCCATGTATCTGAAGTAACTACAACCACTCTTCTATAATGAGTAAAGATGTACATCATACTACAAAATATTCTTAGTCCACACAATACTTTGCATTTACAATAATACTTGATTACCATCTAACAACTCAAAATACTGACAGTACAGATAAATAAATGATCTTACTTCTTCCTCTTGTGTTTGGCTGCTGATTATGGAGACTAAAAATTATTCACTTGCCAAAGACAAAACCAATAATTACAGGGACAATGATCCATATAAATAGTCCAAGGTCCTCAGTGTTCTTTAGCAAAAGCTGTAACTTTTCACAATAAAGCAAAAAGCAAAGAGAAATATTTCCAAATATCATATTAAATCAGCATAGTACTGTAAGGATATAAAAAGAGAACTGGTGTTTGATGTCTGAGAGGTACAATAATAATGCACTAATTAGAAGTTAGGGATTTCTGCCTTTGCGCATTGTGGTCAAACATAAAATTAACATTTTCCACACTAACTTTATATTTGCAGACTAATTCATATGCAGAATGAAGGGTCTTTCTTTGTTTCCGCTGTCCCTGTTATACAAAAGTAATTTTTTTTTATATTGACAGCTACTAGAATTAATTAAGATGAAAATACAAACAGGAACTTTTCTTAAAAAAACCTTAAAAAATACCTGCACTTCTCAAGAAAAAAAATAAAAATGCATCAAAGACCATCTCAAAGTTCTACACCTCCTCCTGGCCAAGCTAATAGATTTTGCAATTCAGTTATTCAAAGGGCCTTTGGAAGTCTGGCTGGTATGTCATCAGCCTGAGAGCACCCGACAGAGTCCTCAGTAACTGAGACACTGACTTTCTATTTGGACTGTAATGGCTTAAAGACAATAAGAAGCCTCTGCACATCAGTCCTAACAGATGGGAGACATTCACAGAGTGGTTCTCAGCATCCTGCAGTAGAAGACACATTTAACAGAACTGAAGAGAAAGTGGTGTGTAACACAGGTATACAGAGCCTTTTATTTGAACTCGCATCTAGCACTGCTCCACAAAGAATGGGCCTTTTTACAAACACGTATTTCTCTATTATCTCTACTGTCACTAAAACCACTAAAACTTGACAGAAGAGAATCCATTAATTTTTACAGCCATTTTGTAGGTGTAGATATCCTAGAAATTGCAGTATTTGGTTCCAAAGGTTGGCTGAGGTACTCTCCCACATACAGGGCTCTCACTTGTCTCTCCCTCTGCTACTCCTGCCACATCCTCAAGCTAGATGGCTTCCCAAGCCAGGTGTGTCCCCAGGAGCACCTGGAGCACCCTTTCCCAGTGCCCTCTCCTCCCTGCAGAGGTACCATTCAGTGATGCTGCCCTGGCTGCTATGGAGGCTACCACCACACCAGACCTCTCCAGGGAGTGCTGGCAGAGCTGCACCAGCAATAAAAAGGATGTCAAATTACTGTGATTTCTGTTGGCTGCTGTAAACACATCCCACGGACATGCTCTGCTGCTGCTGCCCCCTCTGCAGTCCAGTGGCAGGAATAGCTGCTTTGCCCCCTAGGGCTCCCCAGAAAAGTTTGCTTAAGTTCTGCAAAACAGATGGAAAATGCCTTTTTCATAGAAACTTCTTTTATCATTGCTTTTTGAGCAACATGTCTGACTTCCTTAAAGATAACTGAAATTTCAAACCTATCCATATGGAAACAGGATTGAACTCTAGATCTTGCTATCTGATTTACCAAATATGGGAAATAGTGTGCTGGGAGCGGGAAGGGAGAGGATGGGTAGTGAAACACTACTCTCATTATTGGTTGGTGATAAGATCTACAGTTTTAAATGCCCTGCATAAACGGGAACAGTGAGGGTAGCCAAATTCCACACTGGGAGATAAGCTGCAGTTTATAGGAACAATTTATTATATATATTGAAAAAACTGATCCAATGAATAAATTTTCCTTTTCAAACAGCTGCAACCTATCAGGAAAACTATTCTGGCGAAGAGCCCTTGGGGCAATGACTGAAGTGGAAGTAGAAGTATGACACAGAAATTGTCTGCTTCAAAACAGAGCAATCAAATAAAGGGTAATATCTTGATAGATTATGAGTGCAAAGCAAAAATTAAATTCAGAAAGGAATAACAGAACCCTGCAGAGAACAGTTATCCCTTATGGTCATCCACAAACCTTGAGGATTTTTGGGGAAGATTTTCTATTCCATTTTCTCTACTTTAAAGGCCACCTGCTCATGCAACAAATAACTCTGTCTGCAAACCAAGTCTCAATAGTGCCCTGAAGCAATAGACCAATTATTCCAAATCTTATCCAAAATATTCATGTTCCATCCCTTTCCTGCCTGTGCCTTATGTTACTGTTCTAGCTTGCTCAGAGGTACATCCCCACTCACAAATGAGATCACTTTGACAGGGTACTGTTTACAGAAAGAAAACTTCACATTTCTGATGTTTTTCTCAGGGAAAGGGGCTGGACCACTTGTTACAACGCCTGCTCAATGCAATACAAATTACCACACTGAACATGAGAAAAGATGCAAAAGTAACAAAATAAGGAGTCCATAAATCTTTCTTAACTTTTGAGAAGAATGATTAGCTGAAGATACCCTTAGAGCAGATGCTACAGGAACTTTCTCTTTCCCAAAGTAAGAGGAAATGCAAGGTCAGAAGTGTTTTACTCTTCCTTCTTTCCCCCCTATCTATTGCAAATAGCATGATTCCCACACTTATGAATCTCTATTATTCCCAAAGTATGTTTTGTAATATTACTACTTATAAACAGTCCTAATGCACATATATGGATAATTTCTTTAGCACAATTTGTCTCTAAAAGCTGCTGTAAGTCAAGTTTAAATAATATTTAACTTTTTTCCACCACACATTAAAGTATAATTTTTTCTAATAAAATATACATTGATGAAATACTTGAAAAAACCTGCAAGTCCTCATCTCACCAAATCAAAGAGCCACAGGCATGTTGTTCTGTTGCTACATATATCTACTAACGTGAACAAGATGGCAAGCACTTTGCTGAAATCAAGACAGTCTCAAAAATGACCCAAGGGTCAGTTTCTGTTTATTGTTAATATTTACATGTCATTCTTTTTGAGCTTTCCAATTCCTTATTTTTTCCAAGCAAGAAGCAAAGAGAATTGGAAATAAAAAGCCACTGACTCTGGACAATACTGTCTAGAGCTGTCAGTACTGCTGAAGGAGATCTGGCAACTCCAGGCAAGAGACACCTCTGAGGTGATTCTCTGCTTCCTGCTGAAGTGAGATTGTGTATCCCGAAGAGTGGAACCATTAAGCCATTGTTTCTACAGCATGCACGAGCCAAAAGGTCACAGCACTGTAAACTACCTTCCAGGGGTTTCTTTGCTATTGCAGCCATTCAGGAGACACACACCATGGTTCACCTCACAACTGGTTGGATTTCTGTCCTTCTCCATCCATTAGAAACCTGCTTCAGAGCAGGGAAGGCACAGAGTTAGCTCATCCTGCCCTCTCCAGTCCTGACTTCCCTTCATCTCCTGTCCTTGGACCAGTTCTGCAGGGCTACACAGACTACCGTACCTGTGATAGCTAATTCAAAGCTATTTTGTCTATGCCTGCATGTTCCACAGAGAGCATCCAGGTATACCTCTCAGATGGGTTCTCTTTCCATTTCCCTGATCACCCTACAAGTCTGTGTTCATCTCTCGTTCATAAGAATACATCCATCATGAGCAAAGCTGCTCTAAGTGTTGTTAATATGGTGCTGTACACATCTTCTACAAGGACACTGCTATTTCCCTGTCCCTGTTGAAATCTCTATGATTTGACTCGCAGGGATAGCTCAGTCACCTGTAAGGAACAGTAGAACCCCACTGCTGTTCTCTTCATCACTTGTTTACAACTAATATTTGGTGTTAATGAACTTTTTTGTTCTGAACAGGTGATGAAAATGTTTCCTTCTAAATATAGTAACATACACAACTGACATTTATCTTCACATCCAGCTTAATTACAGGCCAGATTTTAATGCTTTTAGTTTCTTGGTTTTCATTTTCTCAGGAAAGATCATTATTGAGATAGCAGCAGTTCCAGATACATTTCAGGTAGAGCAGTAAGGGGTATGGTACAAATACCAATAACACATAAACTATCACACTTTATATGTGGAACTCTACAGACTGCTTGGTCCAATACTCTGTAGCCAGCACTGACTGTTTCAAAGGAAGATGCAATAGGAACATTCCCACAATTAATATATCATCCTATCCCCATGAACTACTAATTTCCTTACACTCCGTGACCAGATTAAAAAAGCACAAACAGAACATTCTAGATATTCCAATACATCTTCTATCAGCTATGGCTCTGGATACTCTTCTTATCCTCATTTTCTCCCTCCTCTGTACACTGTCCTCATGTCTGGGCTTGAGTTATTTACCAGGGCAGGGAGCAGAGAAATCTAGTTACATTATTCAGGAGACAAATTCTACCTTGTAGCAGGTTTGATTTAGTTACTTCTGCGACTGTTCTGTTGTTTTCAAGCTACCAGACATGGAGAGCAGAAGCTCCAAGCTCATCATTACTTTATTTGCTATGACATCACCTCCTATCAACTGCCTTTTTGATGTGAACATACCCAGGAACTTCAGCATTTCTTTACGTGAAGCTCCTTCCATGTTATCAAGCCACAGTTCAGGATATACCCCATTGCTGAGACGTGAAGGAGTTTCAGAATGAAAATGTCTCAGTCAGCCTGAAACCCAGCCACTGATTGAGGCACTTTATAGCAACCCACAGTTCCTCCAAATTACACACAAGAGATACAACGAGAAGCCCTCAAGGCTATTCCAGTGCCAAGGAACTGCCTTCATCAATTTTATGCCATGATGGCTCAAGAGACAAGCTGATGTTCTGACAACACACTGGCAACACGCTGAAGAGCTAAAGAAGGTCTGAGCCCTTCTGTTTTAGGAAAAAGAGTGCTAGATTACAGACTGAAATAGATACCACCACATTAAAAATACATTGTGCAGTAAGCATTACCATCTTGCGCACACTCTACACCATATAAACTTGTTTCAGGTGACACACAGTTTACCACTAGGTGTTTCAGATTTTTCAGGCAGGTTCCTTTTTTTTCAAATCTCATAATTACAGATGAGAGGTTTCTGTTGTTTGCTTAGCACCTGAAATTTCAACTGGGCATCATGAACTGTGAAATACTACCACTAGATAATCTCCAGGCCTCAGCAACACGGTGTCTTTAACAAGCGCATCTGACCCTGAAACCATTAGGGCACAAAGCCATTTCTTCACTGAACCATCTCTTATAAAGAAGAAATTTATTTAAGTCAAACACCCTTCTTTCTTTTTGCTTTTTAAATAACTCTTCAAACCTTTTAAAGGCCCAAAACAACTTAATTTCTTCCAGAGGAGCCAAATAAAACCTCGTATATAGCCATCTTCTCATCCCATGAGTTAAACTTTTGCTGCACAGATAAGAACTAAAGATATGTTAAAAATTATGCATATAAAAACAGACCCTACAAAACAAGATTTGAGAAGATGAATGGACAGTAAGGAAATGCCACTGAAGCTTCTGGGCAGAGTAGAACCTACCAGGCATGAGCCAAAGGTGCCTGACACTACCCACCCATGTTAAAGCATCACTAGGGTTGCCAGCTTTCTATGGCTGAGCAAGCCATCTGCACAGTCGGTGTGTGGAGAAGTCAGGGCTTTTGAAGAGCATTGTCCCCTGCACGTACACTGTATAGCATGTGCATGTGACTGTCAAAGAAATCCCAGGCAGGAATAACTGCACAAGAATTTATGTATTTATGTACAGCAGAATACCAACAAGAAAATGAGAAAGTATGGACCATCTAGACTATTCTAGACAGCAGCCAGTGTTCACTGATAGCAGGTATTAGACTCCATGACCATATATACTTCTTCACCACTCAACATGAAGTACTGCACTGAAGATGCTCCTCCTTAACAATCCCACTGAAGATAAATTTAAAATAATGTCCTGTAGAAGGCCCCTCCTTAGTCTGTAAATAATTAAAATTGTTTCCATATTTTCCAGCTCAGGATGTTCTCCTAGGGTAAAATTTTCTAACTGACAGATGTTTGCAAGGAGGAGAATCATCACATTAGTCATCATTTTTATTCATTTGTGTAGGATTGTTAAGTACCCAGCATCCCAAATAATGAGAGTTAAAAACCACAACACTAGACCTAGAGCTTTGCTTTTGAAGTATACCATGGGTACGAGTCCCAGGGTGAAAAGGGATGTTTCACACATAAATCTGGTGACATTGCAGCTGGGAATGATCATTCTTGCTGCAATAGCATGAACTGAAAGTGTTTGTCATGGTAGGAAAAACAGTACTATGCACCACCAACTTGCATTACACTGCACTAAGGCCATCAAGCAAGATGCCACAGTTCACTTATGCCATGTGACATTACAGTATCTGTATCAGACCTTCAGATCTACCTTAAATTAAATAAGCATTTCACCTTTTACCCCACCACCACCATTTAAAGTAGATTTATTCACTTATAAACAGTTCTAGCATCCAAAAACCAGCAGTATGAGTGATGATTCCTGACAATTATGGATACACAGTAGTTTCTCTTTAAAGCTACTGGGAAGTCGTTTAATCCCTCACAAAATTTCTGAGCTCTGGTTTCTCATCTTTGGTTTCACATCTTTGATTCCCTTTTTTGAGGGAAGTGAAAACATTGTCCTTTTATGGAGAGATGTCAATGAAAAACAAACAAAAAAATACAGTTTATCACAGAATCATAGAATGGTCTAGGTTGGAGGTGACCCTGAAGATCATCTAGTTCCAGCACCCTTGCCATGGGCAGGAATATCTTTCACTACCAAGTTGCTCAGAGCTATGTTGGTTATGTTTTAAAAACACATGCTACCATTTTGGTGAAACAAATTGGACCTGAAGTTAGAATCTGACCCTGTAACTGAGACAACTGCAACATAACAATACCAAATCATCTAAAAATAAAGGTTGCACAGTCAAGCACAGGGTGAATAACACACAATTCGAGAGCAGGGGAAGGCTGATATTCAAAAACGTTCAATACACAAAACACCTTCCAAAGTGGTAGAAGATGCAGAAAAAGCTGGAGGCGGCAATTACCACACATGGTTCTAATGGAATAGTAGGAGATTTGGGCAAAACTGGTCTTCAAATTATTACCCTCCCTGTCATTTGTATCCAAACAGTTTACCTATGATCTGTAACACCATTATAGGAAACAACCAAAATATATTTACATTTAGAGTGAAATAAAGGTAGAACTTCATAAAAATCTGGAGACATGAAAATAAAAATGGATTAAGTCCTATGAAACTTATTTTTGATAAAGCATTGTAAGCATACAAGATGGTCAATTTAGATGGAATAAAACTGAAGGGAGGTATCAGAAATATTTATAAGTCCTTCTGATCTACATGTTTTTCCAAGATGCTTTTAACATTAAACATTCATTGTGTTATAAAATATGTTTACCCTAGGAGTTCAGGGCTTTTTGTTGTGTTTTTGTTTGGTTTTTATTACTTGAATGCTTTGTATTGAAAAGAATGAAACCACAGACATACTATGTGGTAGCAGAAGAATGCATCTGGCTTAACTCTGCTGTTATCTTTAGTGTTCCTGTTCTGAATTTAACCTTTTTTTATTACAAGAAACTACCAAAACTGTGGCCTGCCGGTATCAAAGGGAAATTGAAAATACACCATCCAGCCCCTGGCCAGTACTAGGTCCAGCTTGTTCCCCAGTTTGTTATGCTAGACAGAAACAATCCCTTGGTAATACATGTATTTGTGTTAGCAGCTGTTTATAAAGCCACAACTCAACAGTGCTGTACAAACTCAGCTGCCGAATATATGCTTGTCATTTTCAAATTACATAGCAAAACCCGCTCATCACCTTTTTTTCAGTTGTTATTTTTGTCTAGAAAAACACTGCTCTCACAAATATTACAAGTGATAATTACCATGACATAAAACAGCCAGTCACTTATTGTGGGTCTGATACTATGCTCATGCTATCCATTCTCAGATTTCTGTAAAGTTCCTCCTGCTGCTGAGAGAGGTACAACAACAATCGTAATGGTCACCAAAAGAAAACACACGAAAAATTAACTTCATTAACACCTTCACCACTTTCCATACTGTCCTATGCAAGCAGTATTCTGTATTGAACTACAGGTGCATGTTGTAAAAATCTACCAAAGTCTAACTGAGATTTCCATGTTACAGTTGATACTACTAACCTTATTTCTGTTTCTATCTATCAAAGACAACACAGACTTTAGTGACAAAAAGACATCATTTTCCATTATAGTATTCAATTCTCTCTCAGAAAAATATGTGGACTCTTTTCCACTATTAGTCAACAAAGTACAGTATTTTGCATCTTTTTTTTTTCTATTTTCATACAATTTGCAATGGCCTAATGGTCTAGTTTCCTTGTCTTCAGATCATAAAAGCAGAAGTGGCTAAGCATGTGGAATGTTCCACACTAATGAATGAGAGTATTTATAGTAGCACAGGCATTGACATTTAAAGTTTTCACTAAAATTATTTAAAGAATTCTCTCCGTATGTGACAATGACACCTCTTTCTTCAGAACGGAGTCTCAGAGGAGCACTGTTATTAGTTTACTCTTAAAATCATACCCTCTAGAAATACAGGCTTGGAAAGGTGGAAGAACAGCAAATGCAGCCACATCCCACTCTGCACACTATGAAGCAGACTGTCCACAGTTTTCATAAATTCAAACATCCTTCCTCCTCATCTTAGTCCCTCTGTGATGCTCTGCTCCAGTCTTTCTACACTCCCTTTTCTTCCTGACACCAGACTTCCCCTAGGATGCCTATCTTTTCCAACAACCATCGAAGAATTTCAGGGAGAAAAAAAACCCCTACGATTTAATGAAAACTCTAACGTTAAGGCAAATAAAGACATTAACAAATAAATAAACCTTTTCATAGAACAGATGAAAAGGAGAAGTTTTAGCCTGGGAGCAGCTGGCCATCAGGGTTTGGTGTCTGCTGAACATCCACTTCCACTGAGTCCTCTCTGCAGTCCCAGACAATCACAGCCTCCTCCTTGCTGCTCTCTGGGGAGCCCCCAGTTGGTGTGTCAGCTACTTTGGACAAAAGAGACATGACTTTCATGGAGAATGATTTACTTCTTCATGAGTCACTGAAAGCAGCATTCACCTGACAGCAGGTTCTAATACAATACAAACATGAGCACTTCCACAGGGGGATTACATTACTATCTAGTAGATACACTGTATTTTGTGCAAGCTGGAGCACTGCAGCTATACAGTATCTTTACAGAACACTACTGCATTTTGAAAATTTACCGGTTTTATTTAAACAATAAGCTGTCTTTAGAATGTTCATAATTTCTGATCCTTTTTACCCCCAGAAAAATGAAGGCGACTGAATTTATTCTTTCTCCATTGCACACCTCAATATAGATGTAAAACCTTCAATGTAGCTGCAACTCTCCAGTGGAGCTGATATCAGTCTCATCTCTACCATCAATACCCTTTGGCTTTTAAAAATAGATAAACAGTATTATTTCTTTCTCACTTCCCTTCAACAATCTTTTCTTACACACACACAACCTTGACTCTCTTCCCCTATCAAGCACAACTCAGCAGGTTACTGATTCCCCTGGCTAGCTTAAGGTAATTTTTCCCTTATTTCACCTCCAGCACGAAGTCCTCATATAACTTGCCATTAAAGAAAAGGTGCAGGTAGGAAAGTATTCCTGGATCCCCAGTATGATCTACCTGACACAAGTGACTACGGAGATGGGTCTGACAACTTGCCCAGCAAAGAACTCCTCCCTTGGGCAGTGGGAATTGCTCTCTATCCTTTATGTGACAGGATTTTGCTGTTTGCACAGCAGATTTAAGCAGATGAGGAAATTTAGGCCAGCATCTTTCTTTGGCGCATGCTGGGAGTAAGGAAGCCCAAGTGATACCAAGTGTATCTTAGTAGGGTGTTTCCTTTTTTCAAATAAAGATGATGATACTCTTACAGCCCTGATCACTGGGGCTGCAGCTTCAGTAGCAGGTTCAACTCACCGCTTGGTCTGCATTACCACAAAGGTATTGATCTCTGACAGCATACATAGATCTCTTCCCCAAAATACCTGTATACTTCAGGCACTACTTCATACGGACAAAATGAATACAACTGTTTCACTTGGGACTTTGAGAACCATAGGTCTCGCAACTTGGACAACTAAAACAGATTAAAACCGTACTTGTGACAAACAGTTTGGCAAAAAAAAAAGTGGCACTTCGGTGCTTCAGGGATGACTGCTAAACATGAAACACATAGCAGAGTCATTGACTACAAGAGCTGGACATTTTTACTAATGTTGTGATAATGTACATGATCAAATTGGGGTAAAATCAAAACAAAAGCAAAGAGCACATATGCATGTGCACATAAAACTAAAAAAGTACAATTTTACGACTCAGATTCTTTTTTTTGTTGTTTTATATTTCATATTCCATCCTCTTGTGTAAGACCTTATAGTTGAATTTTTTATTCATTGATTACATATAAAATAAGATAAAGAATCATGCATCCAAATGTATATTTGTCCTTCACTTTAAAGGAATACCTTAAAAAGATAAGCACTAACTTATAAAGCTGGAAAAGGAATGATAGTCACGTGTTTGTGTCTGTACATGATCTACAAACTGATTTCCTAACAAAAGATATTCAGCTATAAACAGCAATATGCAGAGCATGATAAATCTCTTTTAAGCCAGCATCTGTAATGACACAACCTCCAAAGAACATTTCACAAGCGAAAGTATTATTAGAACAATAACACATGCTTTCAGACTGATTTCTCTTGGTCTCAGTTTGCAACCAGGGACTTGTTTTGAAGATTTGAAGATAAACTCAAGGGCAGATTCAGCTTTTGACAGTTTCCGTACGCCTGCTCTCCTGCCTGCCCTCCCTGCTCACTGCTGTGCTGAAGGGATGCTCTGTCACAAGGGATTCATCAACCAGCTGACCAGCAAGGCTGTTATGCAACACGTCCATCTGTGGTTCCTCTGCTGGCATTGACTGCTCGCCTCAGGAAAGCCAAGAGTGTCAGCAGCCTTGCTTTGTAAAGACTCTCCTTGCTCTTTAAATAACTCCAAGGATGACGTTTGTGTGACTCCTCGCTGCCATACCTGGCTCATGAAGAGCAGTGCATGGTGTCCTGGCAGTACAACACCAATTGCACTGCCCCTGCAACTGCAGTACTGGGAACTGGGAAAATCCTGCCTTTCCAAAGCAGAAACCCAGCAAAAAACTCCCCAAAACAACAGCCAACAGAACAGGAGGTGAAAAAGCAACAGTTTCATTTTACCTGACTCTTCATCCAGGCTGACATCTGATGACCAAGCATGTTTCTGGCTGAGCACAGACTCAGCCCAGGAGGAGAAAGAGAAAGCTGCTCCCTCCTCCTCCCACTGGTCTGTCAGTGGCCCAAGCATGCCAGCATAGGAATGTATAAGACTCTCACTGGTTTGAACTGGTCTGCTTTCTGCCTTTCTGCCCAGATAACGGAACTGCTGGTAACTGCAAAGATTTGTCCCCAGTTTAATGGTGTTTAGATAAACACACTCCTAAGTAACACCTACACCTTAGCCAAAGGTGAATAATTAAAAACCAAAGATTTTCAACTGTGATAGTGCTGGGTGCAAATACATAGTTAAATAAAAAAGAAAGAAAAAAGCTTTGGCCAACTTTCCTAATTTCACACCTTCCTTCAGAATACCTCATTCCCAAGCAACATACCTGAGACAAATTTAAATATCTACCTATCAATGTAAGAAGAGACAACTGTACCTTACAGCTACACATACTGGGCTGTTTAAACAAATTCATGTGCTGTCAGCTTCAGCAGATACATGTTATTTTGGTATCCAAACTCAAGAGGATGATGTCTGAACCACCTTAACCACTTGATGGTGGAAGATCTTTCAAAAACATGATGTTTTCAAAATACTTAATGAAAATTTAAAGCAAAATAGAACTGTGTTGTTGCATGTGTGTGCACATTCATGATTCTTCCAGAATAACCAGTAATTTGGGACACACAACCCAGCACAACATTGTAAGGACCAATTTTTCTGAAAAATCTTAAGGTGAAAACTTTCCCAGAAAAAGTAAAAATAAAAAAAGGTCGTTGAAATCAGTTGTTGTAATCAAATAATGTGATCAACACAGCTTCATGCATCATTCTTGAATCAGAGATGTGTAGAAGTGAAACTGGCTTCACATTTTAGCCCAGAGGGCATC
>VYZT01036731.1:0-16968 GCA_013400735.1 Pomatostomus ruficeps
AAAAAAATTGTACAAGTAAGCCAGATTTTATTATACTTTCTATGTAACTTCTAAGTTTGTTTCAGAGAAACTTCGGGTCCCAAAGTACAACCAGCATGAAGGAAAAACATCCTAAATCTATTAAAGAACCGAATCCACCTCCCCATACCTCCACACCAGCCCTGCTGTTGCAGCAGTAGCCCCTGAAAGTCAGAAGGGTCATCCTCTCAGTTCTGCTCAGAACACAGAGCTTTGGCTTATGTGAAGTTATGTGGTGACAGGTTGTCAGCAACCCTGTACACCAACTTTTTGCATTTCACTGTCATTTTTACAGAACTGAAGACAATCAAATATCCTAATTTTTACACCTCTGCCTGGAGAATGAAAATTGATGCTGGCAGTTACATGTCCAGGTAGCAAATGCTGCAGCATTTGGCCTGCAAGCAATTAGGGAAATGGTTATTTGGAATTTTTGTGTTTTGTGGTGATTGTGTCTTTTTTTAAACAGGCTGGCTTTTGGGGTTTGTTTTTTTGGGTTTTTACCTTGTTTGTTTGTTTTACTAGGTCTTTTGGGGGAAGGGGCAGGGGGAAAAACAAGGTTTACGTCATCTAAATATTAAGTCATATTGACTTAAGCCTTCAGGCCAAATTTTGTAGGAATAGAAACACTGTCTCAAGAATTCTAACCAAATGCCAGTAGGAAACATTTAGTTGGCATATTTCACCTCAAGTAGCCCTGGCTTAGTGAAAGGCAGTAGACAGGTTGGGAAAACTATGATATAAAGTACCTCATACACACATTGTAAAAGACAGAAAAACACAGAACTGTCTTAGAAGTCTGTCAATATAGAATAATACTTATAGTTTTTACATGCAAAAAGTGTGATTTACTTCCAAAATTACTCTCAAACCTAAACATATATTCACATACACAAAAAAAATCATTGATTGTAAATGACAGCATTAAATAACATTTTCCTCCTTCCCCCACAATTAAGGTTTGCATACCAAAAGTTCTAGCAGCCTGAATGGTTTCTCTGGATCCACGAACTGTCATGATCTGTGCCAAAGCAGTTAAATCATCACTTGCTTTGAAAAATGGATACCGTCCACTGAGTAGAGAAAGGAATATGATTCCTGCAGACCACATGTCTATTGCTGTAAAGTAAACAAATTTATTAATAACTAAACTCATGATTACATCACAAACAAAATCTCAACTTTCTTTAAAAAGAAATTATGATCTGAAAAGTTTCTATCAGCAAAAGTTATGTTCTGAAGTACTTCTTGACTTTGGTCACATAGATAATACTTCAGACAAGAGTGGAAATTACTATAATTAGATTGAAGAATAATTTCCTACTTTGATGCAGAGGGAGTGTTTTTCACATAAGTAATTCCATTAACTTGCTAAACTTAAAATGTACCAAAACAATATTTGAAGTTTTACCCAGAGAGATGTGAAGGAGCAAATGAAATGACTAGTTTTGCTATATATTTTACGTTACTTCACATGAAGAATAGAAGGGTCATAAATATAATAAATGACCCTTGTAAATGACCTTATAAAAGGGTCATAAATAAAAAAACAATTCACAAATGTTTGTGGAACAAGTTTTTGGGGACTGAGGCTGCCACAGATGGGCAGTACTATAAAATTTATCTTATTATGAACTTTGTTCCTCTCTAATATGAACTCACTTGACAAGATAGGCAGTTTAAAAACCGTAATAGTTCAAAGTTATTCATCACCTTCATTGTGTTATGAAGAGTACAGAGAGTACTCTGGGGAGAGAGGCCAAAGCCTGATGGAAACTCTAGTACTGGAAGTTATGAGAATACCTGTCTGCCATAATTTTTTTGGCTCACTTAGGTTCACTTTTTGAGAGATGGCAAGGAAAGTGAAGGAGAGAGTTTGAACAATCTCAAACTCTGAAGAGAAAAATTAACAGTTGGGAAATAAAGGCATATTCATCCTAGTCTTATTCAAGAAAGTAAGTAGCAAAATAGGCAGTAATAAATTTGGATGTTTTAATTAGAAACACTCTTAGCACAGGACTTTGATTTGAAAAAAAAAAGCATTAGGTTGACTTCAGTTGCAAAACCAGATTTTATGTCTTTTATTAAGAAAAAAAAATCCAAGTTAATCATTTGGCACAATTTACAGTGGAAAAGTTTTCTACCTTCTGCATAGTTCCTGTAAAAAAGTTTTAGTATCATTTTCTCAAAAGTGATACAGTAATACTATCTGTTTGAGGGGCTGTGCATCCCCCAGAGGATGTGGTTGGGTGAGCTTGGAATATTCAAGGTCAAGATCTTTGAAAAGGTTTCATTATGTAACTCTTGCTGAAATTAAAAGGTATTACACATCTGAATGGGCAGTAAATCCTGGCCCCACAATTGCGGTAGAGCTGTGATCATCAGCAGAGTGCAAGATCCTGTGGAATGACAGCAGAATCATGATTCCTCCCTATGCTTTTGTCTGGTGTTATCCAGCTAGTGAGGAAACGGGAACAGAGGGACAAATCAAGGGAAAGGGTAACTGGATCTGTGTAGCATCAGCTTGGGAGTTTAGGCTGTACTCCCAGCTCTGTGAACCTGGGTCAGATGTGCTACAGTAGCTCTGGGTAGAGTCAGCTGGATTCTGCCAGTAACATGGTCTCAGCACAGAGGCCAAAACCAGGAGTAAGACTGGCAGGAATCCAAGGAGGTGACTCCAGCAGCCCTAGATGAAAGTGGACAATAATATTTGCTAGTTCAAATAAAACATAGTATCATAAATATTAGTATTAATCTATCCAGTTCTAATTAAAGCCTTTGTTGACACACTGCAGGAGCTCAGCACCGCTGACAGTCCAGGGATGTCTGTGCCAGACCCAAGGGTGGCAGAGTTACCCCTACTTTTTGTAATCCTGCTTCTCATTACCCTAGAGAACAGAAAACCACCTGAAAGTGTGTTTAACACCAGCATGTGTCCCAAGATTTCCTAGGTATGTCTTCTTTCTGCCTCAGTTCTGCCTAGACAGATTCAGAGGTTGTCTAAAGTTGTCCTAGATTTCTGGATGTCTGCTAGCCCCTAACGCTGGCTGCTGCAGCACAGGCACAAGAACTCCAAACAAGCTGCCATACCTTTGAAATCCCAGTCACATTCACAGGACAGATGTTGCTTCAAATAACAGTAAGTATCTAGGCATAAGCTCATCGAATATATTGTTCATTCTATTTTGAGTGTGTATACATACTTTACTGAAAATGGACAACTTTCTCAAAAGATATTCAGAAAAAAAATGGCTACAACCTTGTATTTTAAATCCAGTTTTTGAGGACATTTATATTTTTTGTAAGTCAGAACTCCTGGTCATACACCAAATGTTTAATGGGTAACTTTGCTTTTATTGGTTCTCCATCCTGCAGGTAGGCACAATCTCTCCCATCTTGCTTGCACCATCTAATGCATTAACCATCCCTCTGTCCTGCCCTGATATTTACCCAAACCACTGAATCTTACTGACTAAATTTTAACACAGGGAAATTAAAATTTTAGTTTAAAAAATTACGACATTTACACACCAGCTATTTAAAGCACTGGCAAAAAGAAAAAAATCTGATAAAAATCATTAAAAAAATGCTTTCTGGAACACACTTGCAACTACACCATTAACTATACCTGCTACGGCAGAGTATGTTACAATCTGTCTAGAAAAGGCTAAAGAATGTCCTCTCTCCCCAAGATTTATTCACGATTTTTCTTTACTAAATAAGCCAAGAAACTTCATAAATTTTTTTTCTTTTAAAATATATTGTATTCAACTCCTACACATGGCACTACCTCTCAGATGAAAAAAGATACATTCAAGTTTCAAACACAGGAAAAATATTCCTGAATTGTTCTTCCTCTGAATAATAAACTTTTAATTAAAATCAGGAAATACTTGAAAAGCATTAGAAGGGATGAAAAATGAATTTCACAAGTTAAAAAATCCTCCCATAAAAAAAGACAACAAAATATGCGTAAATGGGAAGGATGAAAAGGTGAAAAAAGGCATTTGTTTCAGTCTGTTGTGCAGTACCTGTGGTCTGAGTGGGGCACTTTGTTAATACTTCTGGTGCTCTGAATCCAGGTGTTCCTGCCCTGGGAGCCACTTGTTGACGCCTTGTGATAAGAGACAAATATAATTAGAATGTAAAGGTTGATAAGTTCTAAACCTATTAATGCTTAATATTACTTTTAGAATATACTTGTGTAAGAGGTGTAAACAGCCTAACCCTGACTTATTCAAGTTTTACAGAAGTCTGAAGCATCTTATCTAGCATGAAATTGAGGTACACACGTTATCTATTATATTATATTATCTAGCATAAGATAATACCAGAGAAATACTTATTGCATACTTAACTCACAATGACTTTTTCTTGGTTTCATCTAAGAGAAGCATCATTTTTGTTAAAGGCTTGTTTTCATGGGAAACTTGGAAGTTGAGGCTAATTAACTGAAGGCAAAAAGCACGTGAGATTCTTGAATGTGGATGCTATGGCTTTGTGTGAGTCCACAGCAAACTAAGGGTCTCTCTGAGTGCTGCCAAGAATTTACTTTTTGTAAGATTAACTAAAAGGTGCAAGGTTATAATTATTTAAAGAATCACATGTGGATAAAAGGCAACAGTAGATCATAATCAAAACGGACTGCAGATGGATGGAGTTTAACTGAGCTACTAAGATTCTCCAGCATGAGGCACAGAACAGGTTGCCCAGAGCAGCTGTGGATGCCTATTCCTGGCAGTGTTCAAGGCCAGGTTGGACAGGGCTTGGAACAACCTGGTCTGGTGGGAGTTAGCTGTCCATGGCAGGGGGTTTGGAACAAGATAACCTTTAAGGTCCCTTCCAACCCAAACCATTCTGTGATTCTATTAGTTTTTTAGATGAATAAACACAAAACAGTCATGCTTCCTTTTTATTCTACATTTCATGATTTCCAGAATCCCAACTGTTGGCATAATTTAGGCCTATCAGATAACTACTAAATGACAGAATGATGTATTGTCTTTTCTAAGTGTTGTAATTAACTCAGGTGGTTTTCTAGAACACATGTAGGTGAATAAGTAAACACAACAAAAAAAAATAATTAACAGTGAATCTTTCTAGCTGCAGATAGCAGTGAACTAATCCATGAATTCCATGAACTATTCTTGTTTAAAAAGAGCATACTCGGTGCTTTAAGGGCTGCATAGATCAAATGCTATCTTTCACTTACTAAATCAGCAGTCTAGTAAATCTAAGTTTCTGACTTTGCTTGACAGCACAGCAGACAATTTTACAACATTATCAAAGCAAATTACCTTGAAAGGCAAACACTGCAAACTCTATCCGTTGCATAACAGTCACAGAGCAGGTTTAAAGGGCAGCCACTGGCAGCTTTCCTGGCTGCCCCATTGCTCACAGTTTTGGTAGAAATAATCTTCTTCTTTGTTACTAACTTCCTAGATGAAACATCTATCATCTTTGTTTGTTTTATGAGCTGCAATGGAGATATTTTAGAGAAGGTGACATATTTAAGAAGTTTCCCTTTACATAAGATAGGACAGTTCCTAAAATACTGTCTTAACAGGTGCTCATGAACAAGAAGAATTTTAAGACAGAGACAGCAAACTTCTTTAACAGTATCAAAACTACTATAAAACAGACACTGGAACTTTCTAGATATCCTGATTTCCTCCCCTTCCCCTTCAGAAGACATTTTCAGTGTTTACTAAGAAACAATATATATTAGATATTCTGAAGCTACAAGACAAGTATTTTTCAAGTTAGTATAGTGTTTCAAGATTTTTTTTTGGCTCAACATGAGAATAAGGAAAAAAGAATATGAAATGCCACAGCAACAAACACTAACTATTGTAGTTCTACAATAAGATACTGTAAACCAAACCCTCTAATTTAGTTGGGGTTTCCCCCTTGTCATATTAAATACTAATTACAAAAAAATAGTTACAAGTTTTATCCTCAGCTTCAACTGCAAATTAATTTTATAAAAGTTCCAGGAGGTAAGTAGGGCGTGGTTGAGCGCTGGAACAGGCTCCCTGGGGAAGCAGTCACAGCCCTAAGTCTGACAGAGCTCGAGAAGCATTTGGATAATGCTTTCAGGCACACGGAGTGACCCTTGAAGTGTCCTGTGCAGGACCAGGAGTTGGCCTCGATGATCCTCATGGGTCCCTTCCAAGTCAGCTTGTGATTCTATGATTAGTTGCACAGATAGATGTATAGAGAAAAAGATCAACTTAGCATCCAAACAAGACCAGCTAGGGAGACAGCTACAGAACCCGTTGTTTAAGAGTTTCAAAAGGGACTGAAACAGAAAAGGAAACAGGAAAGACACATTTAACAATCTGCTCAAAAACTTAGTTTCATAGCATTTTGGAGCCGTATTCAGTCTTACAGAACAACCAGTTCTATAATTTTTCAAATATGGAGCAGATTGATCCTACTGATGAGTCAATACTTCTTACTTTTGTGCTTGCATTCTCTTGGTATGTGGAACTATAGACATTGAAATTCCTCTCTCCGAAGACAGAGCGCTGGACAGAATGGTGCACAGAGTCCTCCTACGATACCAACAAAAAGGACAATAAGGATCCTGTTTAACAGGCATCTGAGTACTGACAGTTCAAAAAAAAAAGTGTGAAGTGACATAAAACAAGAACAGCTGCATGCAAGTTTACTGTGGCATCAGTTTACTGTGGGTGAAGAAACATGGTCTAGACGAAATAGCAAACATGTTTACAGAACAAATCACACCTCTGAAGTGTTCCACGACAATCTCAGTGTGGTCTATACTGCATTTGTTATGCAACTAGTAACTAAACATAGGTGAATGATTATTGGCTTGGGGAGGAGTTTCACCATCCATGTCTCTTAAAGGATTTAAGGCTGTCTAAATAGTAACCCATGCTAAGGTTTTATACAGCCTTCAGCACTCTATTACATCTAACAGATAATGATGAAGCCAATAGTTATGTAGAAGTAGCTCCTTGGATATGAACACTGTTAATACTGTGCGGGCTCAGCTTCTGTGCAAGTGCTGCATCTCCCCCTGTTGGATGAAGGAACACATGAAACACATACAACAGCATTAATGAAAGCAACTGAGAACCTTTCCTCCTCTTCCTTGTTTCATCTGTACTTTTGAAAGTGAGCTGGACCTTCTATCAGCTGCTTTTGAGGCTGACTGTTGAGCTATCTGTTTAGGTGCTGTGACACTGACAGAAACCCCATTTCCCAAGGCTACAATGGGATTAGTTTGCAAGCAACTTCCCTGCTGGTCTTCAGAGTGGGCAGTTTTAAGAAGCTCAATTTTCGTATCAGGGGTTCCTTGTGCCAAGCCGAAATCTACCAAGGCATATCTGAAAAGACAAAAATTTAGAATCAGGAGTCACAAAGTATCTATTAATCATTCAGTTTACTATTCATTACTTAATTATATTTCCTTTCCCATTTCATTTAAGGATGCTTATCTGTCCTGTTGCAAGCATCACAGTCCTATTTTCTTCCTTCTCCTCCTACTGTCCCATCCTGCCTATCCCCTCAGTGTTTTTACCCTATTCCACTGTTCATTGTTTCTTGTCCCAAAACCTTCTCAAGTGCATACTTTCTCCAAATGTGTTAAAAAATATTTCCAGGAACTCCTTTTTGAATTTCTTCTAATCTTACAGCTCTGAATCTTCAGCCAGCAGTCATGTACCAGTGACTTGCCTCTTGCAGGACTCCCATGGGCAGAGGACAAAGGTAGCAGTGAAGACAGACAAGACCTACAGTGCTTAGAAGTTTTGACAGACTCCTGGCAAATACTACTGGAATTTACTTTAGTCTTCAAACAGGTAAGACTACATTAGTTCACACTTCAGGTCTGTCTCTGGTTTTTGCTACAACCAGTACAGAGACAATCCACCTGTCCCTAGGTCTCAAACTCAACTCTATGCCTCTAGACACAAAGTAGAGGTTAAGGCTCAAACAAATGCTAGAAGAGCAAAATGACAGTACATATTCTTTTTGACAGATTGAAAAAAAAAAAAATCATCATATTTCAAACTTTTAAGCTTGTGGTTTGGCAAAATGCAATCAAATCTCCCCTACTAGCTTCCACTGTATAATCACAGAAAACACAGAAACATTTAGGCTGGAAAAGACCTTTAAAATCAAGTCCAACTGTTAACCCTGCTCTGCCAAGTCCCACAAAACCATGTCCCTAAGTGCTAGATCTACAGGTCTTTTAAATTCCTCTAGAGATGGTGACTCAACCACTTTCCTGGGCAGCCCATTCCAACGCCTGATAACCCTTTCAGTGAAGAAATTTTTCCAATATTGAACCTAAACCTTCCCTGGTGCCACTCAAGGCCATTTTCTGTCATCTTATCACCTTTTACTTGGGGATGTGAATCCTGCTACAACCTCCTCCAGTGCTTTGCTTTGGACACACTCCAGCACCTCAGGGTCTCAGCTGTACCGAGCACAATGCTAACAAATACAGCTATAGGAGGACTGCTAGTACTGAAGCATTCTATCAATTTCAGCTGTTCACAAAGAAGCAGTACCTCACCCTTTAGAGTCTTTAAATTTTGTAACTTGCAGACAAAAAACCGAACCCTACTACTTATAAATATTAACTCAACGGAAGGTGAAAACAGCCCAAAGCCAGCTATCTTATCCGTATCAGTTTTACTCTATGCACTATTAAAAATGTACAAGGATCATTCTATGCACCACAAGTTACAGTGAACTTTCTTATTTTAAAAAAACCCATTGATTTTATTCTACTCATTCTTATTTGAAAATATAGTACTTTTACTCAGTAGTAAAATCTTCATTTTATCAGGTACTTGTCACTCTATGAAGCAGATAATACATTAAGTAAAAAAAATCCTTCCCAAGTCCCGTAACATTGAAAGAAAAATTTTACATATAAAAAAAAGTTTTTAGCTTTATTACTTAAGCACATGTTATGCAGCTGGAAGGAAAGAAACGTAAAAGCCTAATTGACTCTGTTCTGCCAAGGCACACATCCCCAGATGAGATCACAGCATGGCCAGACTCACTTTTTTAGCTGCCTATTGTAGAGGAAGTTGCTGGGCTTGACGTCACGGTGAACAATACCGAAGTGATGAATGCGCCTCAATGCTTTGAACAGATTAAACATGTATTCTCTCACTTCTTCAAAGGAAAGGGAATTCAAAATGTCCTGAAAGATTATTTGGATACTGTAATTTATAGAATCATAGAATAATTATGATATAAAGAATGCAACTTTTAAGCTTTTAATTCAGTGTTTTACTACACATCAAAAGTCTGAGACTCACCAAGAAGGATTCATGTTCCAGATATGGCATAATAATAACAACATGATCATTTTTCCTAAAGCAGTATTTAACTCCCATAACATTATCTTGTCCCCTAGAAGAAAAGTAATGTTACTGAACAAAGACCAGAAGATGGATGTTTATTTTCCTTTATTTCTTTAAAACTTCAGTCAGGCATTCTTTTATAATCCTAATTTATATTTTGATAGCAATCCTATCAGCAATCAGTAGTTGTGCTCTTGCTGTTCACTGCTATGTTCCATTTGAGTTCTGCAGCTTGGAATGAGAACTCTGCAGATTATCTGTGAGGCCATGGTTTGTAGTTACCGCTGTAATTAAATATAGGACCTAACTTTCATCATCCTACTACTTTAAGAAGGTGCTGTTCAGAACACTCTGCCAACAAGAATTCATTCCTAAAACCACATTTTCTAATGAAGTGATTCTTTTTTCCAAGCATTTCAGAACTGGAACTTTGTTACCACAGAGATACACAACGGAATTTCTCAGAGGGAAAATAGAGCACCCCCCAAATTGAGACGAGCAGCAAAGGGCATCCATTACAGGTAAGACACTCCTTTTGTTATTTGCTCTCGATGAAAAGAATATACATGTGTGGTTAAAAACAAATCAAGAGAAGTGCGAAAACTTAAATCACTATAGAACAGTGAGACAATGTTCAGCAGTTTAGTCATGACAATCACAATTTTTTGTTTATGTACCCTGCCACTGTGAGGCACTGAAGTTCAGCAGCTATTCGCAGAGGGTGGCTGGTTGGAATCAAGTGTTTCAGAGCCATTTTTTCCTCACATCCTGTTTGTAGTTGTGCTGTGGCCAAGTAAACAGAACTAAAAGTACCTGTAAACAAAGGAGAAAAACACTGTCTTCAACATTTTTAATTAGGTCAATGCAGATTTTTACAGGAGTGATATAACTGTTCACAATCCTGCAGTACACTTGATACTACATCAAAAGCAGATTCTAGAAGAGAAAAATCCAGTTCCTTTTTTCTACTACTGAATTCAGTGATCTTGTATACAAGTTTTTTATGTCAGTAAAAATGCAAATATAACACTGTCTAACTTGCCTGGGACACAGTGCTCTTTGAATGTAAATTTCCTATCTTTGATTTGCTTTCTTGTTTAGGTAGCTTACTTTCATCTGACATCTAACTCCTCTCCCTACAATGTAAGAGGACTATATAATGCTAATCTGGAAAGCACTGCCAGTGATACTCAAAGCACTTCTGAAATTGCTACATTTTCCTTAATTCTGTACCTTATCTATAAAGTAAGGCTTCCCACATGATGTAGCTGTACTGTTTGTTTACCCAGAGCATTTTACCACTTCGAATGTGATACACTTGTTTGAGAAAGGGAGTATTCAGACTCTATGATAAACTTACCCAGCTATTTAATTTTAAGGATATCCTAACATACCTCTTAGGAGGTTAATCTATTCTAATGATCTGAGATATCTGAACATGCAAGTTGAAGTGCTCTTCCATATGAAAAAAGAATAGAAATTACTTTTGATTACATTTTAAGTAATGTGTTTGCATCATGCTGGTTCAACAGTCAATGCACGCATACATCAAAATGACAACAAAAACTAAATACTTCATGCAATCATAAAAAAAATCCCACACAACCTAGAGACCTGTACCTTCAATAGAATTGATTATAGCAACAAGGGTTACCAAATTTGACTGAAGACATTCTCTTTGGTGGTGAGAACTGCTAAAATGAAAGTGATTCCAGAGTGGAATCCTAAGTTGAAGCTTGTTTTCTCATAATGCTGTTGAACTGCCAATGGTATTTTTTAAAAACATCATTTGCTCCCAAGAGTAAAATCAGAGTACTATTCATAACCAGAAATTTTGTTCAAGTACACTACCTTTTTTATGATAGGCAGAACGCTATTTTTTAAAAATTTTTGGAATTGTATATTCCTGTGGGGAATGGAGCTGGGGGTTTTTAGGTAGTTTGGGGGTTTTTTTTAAATAAAAACTCTTAGCCATCTAACCTGCTGCACAGAAATTCCATCACAAAGCAGATGCAAAACAATCCAGCTTCCCAGCAACATCTTTTGTTTTAAAAGTGTGGAGTGTCACAGAGCATTTCAGAGATTAAATGGGTGAAGTTTCAAAATGTGCTGAACTCCCACACGCAGAAGTACCTGAATCTATTTATAGTCAGGTATTTGCAATACTATCTGTAGAAGGCAAGGTGTACACATGCATTCTAAAGGTTGATATTATATGTATTCAAAAATAAAAAAGTTGTTTATTTTTTAAGTAGAGCAGGTCCAACCTTTGAGTTTCCTCATCCACTTTTGCCCAAGAGATTTAAGTGGGGAAAAAAGCTAACTTAAGGAACACCAATTAAGTATGTCAAAACACAGCTACATATAAGTAGTTTTCTCATGTAAATGAGATAAAGGGTGGAATTTTAAGACTTATTTACTTGAATCTACCTCAAACATTTTTAATTGTTAGAATTGGAATGCTGTTTTTTAAAAGGCTTTAATATACCAGATTTACAAGAAAATATCTTGAAAATGTTCCTAATTAATACACCTATATGCTCAGCAACATATTAGAATTCCTACAGAGACTGTAATAAGTCAAAAAGGTATTTGGTTTAAATTGCATATATTGGGATCTTAATACCTTTTAAGTTAGAAATGCCAAAAGAAATCTTAACTCTAAGCAAGGTAAAATGAAACATTTACCTTCTCCAATTTTTTCCTTAATTTTGAACACATTTACAAGCTGTGGCACTGCTTCATATAGTTTTTCAATATCTTTTTTTATTCCTGCTGTGGAAGGAATGGGGAAAATAAGTTAGGAATTTTATTACTCAATTCAATATCTGATCTATATTGGAGATCACAAATTACACTTCAGTTCTTAGGACTGTGGATTCACATAAACAGAGGAAGAAACAGCACAAAGGTATTTTATCCCTGCAGACATTGCCATGTGCATACTTGATATTGTTGTTCTTCATCACACTCCCTTATAAGCTGCAGCATTTACACAATTATATTTTACTTATCTGGCACATAGCAGATTCTGAGAGGGCAAAATCCTTCTGGTTAGTAGGACACCTACAGCTCATCGCCAAATTTTTACAGGAGATTTGCAACAGCAATTTGACAAAAGACAGAACTATAACAGTTGTTTCTGTAGGCACGGGTGCAAACCCATCAGATGCAAATAAAAAATGCAGAAAAAGCATTATTTTTTAGACATTTTAAAGATTGGTAATGCAATTTTTCACACTGTTACTTAAAATAGTAGGCACCAAACCCCATGTTTGCTCTGCATTTAGGTCGCTGCACTTCATGCTGCAATCACTAGATGGCACGACAAGGATGCTGTAACTGTATTATTTTAAAAAAACGTGTAGTTTTCCATTCAGTTTACAAATCCTTGTTGTTTAAGTATTTTCTATATCCCGCATAAGAATTCATTTTTTTGAAGCTATCAACTATGTAGGGGCTGTGACTAATTTCTGCAAAGCAGGAGTAAAGAATATTTTAGTATACAGAACTAAGCACAAACTGGTATTTGAAAAGTCAATCAAATGAAATAATGTGTATATATTTTTCATCCTAAAAATAATAAATTAAATTCAGCATAAATAGATAAATTCTACTGTATTGTATATGTAAAAATGGACTATGTTTCACCAGGGCAGTAAGTCATAAGTAATAAGAATTTTTCTCAAAATATCACAGATATGCTGGAAAAAAAGTATGGATTAGCATGCATCCCTAGCCTTCCATGTAGCTCACTTTAAACAACAACAGAAACTGCCTGAAGAACCCTTTCTTCCTGATAAAAACCCGATAAATCAGCTAGTAACTCAAGTTATAGTTAACTTTAAATATTAACTTTATTTCAAAATTTTATAGAAACTAACATACTAGAAATGCTTCTGAGAACTGAAACCTACTGCCTCAATATACCTTTACTTTCTTTTTTTTTTCCTTTACATTGTTCTCTCTGCTTCTTCAAGTTGTTTTAAGACATTTTGGGAAATATTTCAGGAATGAAAAAAATTTCTGTTATAAAATAACACTAACAATTCAGTAAGTTACTACATCACATTTCTTTAATTGATAACACTTATACTGCCCACTTACTCAGAACCTTATTAGGAAATGTATCTATCAATGCTGTAATTATTGGTTTGTCACTAAAAAGAATTATTGATAAAAATCTTTATCACTTAACAGTGGTATTTCTAGTTAGTTTGCACAGTAATTTCAAGTATTTACACAAATACCCATGTATTATATAGCAAGTGTAAGACGTTCAAGAAAGCTTCATGCAATCTTCAGGAATTACAGGAAAGGGAAAGGCTGATATTTGTACCATCTTCCATTTTCCCCAGCAACAATCAAAGATGTTTAAAGATGAAACCCATAACAGAACCATAAAGAATCATAGAATGGTTTGGGCTGGAAACGACCTTGAAAATCATCTAGTTCCAACCCCCTGCCATGGGCAGGGACACCTCCCACTAGACCAGGCTGCACTTTGAAATGATGTTGTGTCACCTGAAGTCACCAGCCTTTCCCCTCAGGAATATAGTCCTCCTACTTGGTCCTGAAACATCATACAAACTCCATCCCAGAAGGTCAGTAGCCACAGGACAGAGAGGTAGAAAATGGTTTTCAAAGTGATACAGTTCTAACAGGGTCTGATAGAACAATACAGTTTAGAACTAATTTGCTATCTAACCTGCTCAAAAAAAGCACATTATATTTTTGTTCTAATACTTGCATTTTAGTCTGAATTCTGTTGAGATTTATTTAAGCTTCAGTTTTTACTAAAAAAAAACCCAAATCCATAAACCAACAGTAACTAACAACATAAAATTTGCACTGGAATTTCTACAGTAAAGTTGATTAGTTAAGAAAAAAGAACTTAAATGGAAAAAGCAAAAGTCCTAACAAGGACTCAAAAAGCCTATCTTTTAAGTCTTCAGAAACCAGCAAATTTCTGCTTTCCATATCGTGACAGTTTCTGGGTTGTTCTATGCCATCAGTCTAACAGTCCTAAGCGATATACTAACAGTCATGGAAAACTATCTCAATAACTGCTGCAGAATCTGCCAAATACTCCGTTTTGTCCAACACTGGATTCAGATTCCTCCCTGAACAGAGTTAAATGCTGTCAGAGCACTTCCAGCAGGGTGACAGAGGCTGCAGTGCCTACACAAGGCACTGACAGCATTTAGGAGCTCCATACAGCTGCTTGTGTGAAAGATCATCCTGAGAAGCACTAGAAAATGTCAGTGACTGTCCTTGTTGATAGACAGCAGTATAAACACCACCTGGTCTCTTCTGGGGCCTGAATCCTCAGCTGGGTATAGAGAACATACAGTCATTGTGTCATCACTGTAATACCAATAATAATATCCAGCATTTTCTGTGAGCAGATTTTAAAGTGATTTCTTCTCATACTTGCAAATCAAGACCAACACTATTCAGCATCATTCTGGGCATGGATGTGCAGGAGACTGAGAGAGGACTATACATTTTTAAAAAATCAGAAGCCATTAAGAAGCCATTATATATATATAAACTGGCTGACCATCTGGGATTCCTGAGCAAGCACTGGACAGAAAGTTCAGACTCAGGTACCTACACAAAGAGACTCAAAAACAACCAACAAAACCCCTATCAGAACACATGTTCCTAGTTCAACTTCTATGAAGAAAAACAAGAAGAGTGTTTTTATGAACATAACACATCTAAAGATATTGAAGCATAAGATTATGATTATAGGTTAAAAGGCAAAATACTGGGTTTTTTGTACTTGTCTGGTCAGAGTTTTATTCTCAAGGGCTGGGTTTTTTTCATTCTGGTATCCTCTTTAACAACATATTCTCTAATAACTAAATAGTAGGTTTAGCAAATTGTGACAAACTACTGTTGCTGAAGCTTTGTAACATACAAACAAAAGCCACCTCAAATATTTTCATTTAATTAATTCTTTATACAACAGGATCATACACAGACACGCTTATAATTGATACTGAAATTTCCCTAAGTGATGAAGCAGCGTGTCAGCAACAAAATGTAATGTTAACAATCCATTTTTCAGCACATACCTGAAAGCTTGCTGCTCTGCTCAAGATTCCCCGGGAAGTCTTCAGCCTGCTGAGGGTGCTGTTCATCCCAGGGAGACTTCAACACTGTCTCCATCACAAAACAAGTCTCAAGTAAAAAAAAAAAAACAAGACTTCGAGCGCTGCTTCTGGACACCTGAGGGAGCAAGCATATCTAGTAAGACACTTCCTGGCCCTGCACTCATTTCCTCAGATGAGATTTAGAGTCTGAGGAGTTCCTCTGTGCTACCTAAAACCAAGTGTCACCCACCATCCCTGTGAAATAGTAAACCAGTAAAGCCATGCGGATAGAGGAGGGAAGACTGCAGGATAATCTTAAATACAACTGATTTCCATCTCTCATGTTTCCTCATTCACATTAAAACATTGTCTTTTCCCTGAAGTTTGCTTTGAAAGGCAAGGAACTGATGGACACAGAAATAGCTGCATTACACACTGCAACAGCTGTAGAAAGCCACAAAAACCGAAAGAAATTGTAAGAGGAAAAAATACCTTCTCAATAGGAGAGATCTCTCCCTCCTAGATAAATTCAATAAGAGGCATAATTATTTGTTGCCCTCCCACCACAAGAAAAATAGAGCATGCTTATTTTGAAATGCTTCCTCCCAAATCTTGGAAACACTAACTAAAACTGTAAACTAGTAAAGTCCACTAATATTGTACAATCAAAAAAACCCTGATAATCCCTTTTCAGAAGCAAAAGAATGGCAGGGAGTCCCAGGGCAGAACAATCAGTGATAAGTGACCCTGGAATCACCAGCTCTTACAATTACTCAAAACTGGTTCTATCCAAAAATCTTTCTTCCTTGTTACTTTGCCAAACCTTCAAAGATCTGGATGAACTTTTCCACACGGGGGAAACATATTCTGAAAAACTCCAGATGAAAGGATTCATTTGTTTCAGCTACTGAGCTAGAAATCCATTTTGTCCCCGAATTATTTGAGCTACCTTCAGTCTGTCATCCTTGTGAAACAACAGGGACAAGAGGAAGGAGCCGTCTCTTTGGAGCCCCGTTTTTTGCGGTAGCTTTGCTAGAGAGGGCTTGGAAGCTACTGGAACACAATTAGAGATAGTTCTAGTCTCCTACAGAGACCCACTCCCTCTGCTAGTGTTGTGCAGGCAGCTTAGCCTGTTCCAAACCTGTACCAGCATGGCCCCACCAGCAGCACAAGGACTGCAAGTTAACACCCACTGCAGAACATCGTCTGGTACAGGACGAGCAGGAGCCGTCACACGCCCAAACCCCAGTTCGCACTGGCGAGGTCACTACTGCCCCATAAAGCGGCAACCCCCGGAGCTCGTCACTGGCTTCACGGGACAGCCCCCGCCAGCAAGGCCCCGGGCCGAACGCACGCCCTGGGCGTCCCCATCGGCCCCGGGGCCCTCTGGCTCCCCCCGCGGGGCCGTCCCTAGGCTCCGCTCTGGCCGGGCAGGGGAGCCGGCCCCGCGGGGATCGCGGGCACTGGGGGACGGACGATGCGCGGAGCGGGACCCCCAG
>VYZT01036731.1:17575-39042 GCA_013400735.1 Pomatostomus ruficeps
GGGTGCCCGGCCCCGCGCGGGGCGGGCGCTGCCCGCCGGGCTTAGGCCGCCAGAGTCGTGTCTGGCCCTTAGACTTCCTTTTCTACGTGTGGTTATTGGGAAGTAATGCAGTCCCCAATAAGATCTTGTTCTCCTTAGCTCCGCTATACATTCAAATAGCCCAGAGGCCAAGGAATGGCTCCACCTACACCATTATAACGGGGGAACAGCTTGGCGCGCAGCTTTGCCTTATTGCCTGATTACACAACAAAAGGCATCGCACAGAATACAGAATTTAATCTTCATCTTGGCTCTGGTCTAGGCTGCAACTGCTGACCAGCAATGAGCAGGACTAAGACATTTAGTGGAACTATTGGAACTATTTATGGTAATGTTTAGCTGATGTTTGAAGGAGTTGGATTTTATCAAAACCAATACCAAATTGGATTTTGTCAAAACCAATACAGTTGTAGGTTTGTAAATAAAAGAATTTAGCGTTTATTGTCTTTTACCCGTTTTTTATCAATATTTCTCTCTTTTTAAGATAAAAGAATATTACTCTTGTTGAAGAGTAGCTCCCCTGCACTCAATAATGCATAGATCTCTTGTTCACTACAATATGAACTAAAACACTCCTGTTTATTGCATAATTCAGGTAGAGATCTGTAACTCCAGCCCTTGGTAAATAACAACTAAGCCTGGGGTTGCCAAAGTTCCCAAGGCAATATTCTACCTTGGCTTTACCTCATAACAACCTGTGCTTAAGTTAACAAATCGTTAAAAGCAGAAGCAGGTTCCACCACTTTTGTTAAACTGTGCTTCCTATTACCCATTTTAGAAGGAGGGTGCAGAAATGAGTTGCTTAGCTGCTTTGGTGGTTTTGGCAGGTTTGGTTTGATGTGTGCGTTTTTCTTTCCCAACAGTTGTTCTAATTTGCACTTTCTCTTTAGGGCTCTAATAAGTCAGTGCAGCAGCTTGAGATTTAGTGAAGTATGATAGCTCAATAATTTCAGTTAAGTGTGACTAGATTTAAAAGCAGATTATACCAATCATTAATTAAATGAGGTATAATGACAGAATAATGTAGGCCAAATTCTGTTCTTTCTTTTATCCATGAAATCTTACAGAAGTTCAAGGGGCTTCATAAGCATTCATGACTGCAGGTTTGTCCTAGTGCTAATGACAAGCAACATCACTGTAAATTAACCTCTTGGGACAATCTTACCTACAGCCATTTCTGAGTACTGTTGAACCAGGAATTATGTTTTCCAGTTAGTACTTGCAAAATAGCTGCTGTCTATTTACAGGTTGCATATTGAGCTCTGCTGCCCCCTGGCCAGGTCAGGGTTTCAGCCAACTTCCTTGGCCTCCTTGTCTCAGAGTTGTCATCATGTGGAATACAAAATCACCACCATTTCTATACAGTTCCCATTATTGGCACTTTTCTGTCAGTCATATCCATACTGACTGCCTCCTCGTCACTTAAATTGCACTTTTACATAGCATGAAATCTGCTTTCATTGTATCTTCTTATCAAGATCCTATCTAGCTGTGGTTTCCTTCCCTGCAATGTCTCTTTCTGTCTTGGTTCCAACACCTAAAATTATTTTAATTTAGACAGGTCATTTATCTAGCTTGAACACTAGTTCCTCTTCATTTCCTCTTTTCTTATTGATCCAAATATATTGTGCTTTCTCATGCACAGTAATTCTTCCAGTAATTCTGGTTCTCCATCTTGTCAAATTTACGTATTTTTTTGTTCTCATAAGCATAACTGGCCTTCTAGTATAATCTAATATTGTCTCTTAATTTACTGCCCTACTTTTTTTAGCCTGCCAGAAATGCCAGCCTTGATGCTTGCCTTCATTTATGTCTTAGAAAAGACTTTTTACCTTCTTGCTTCTCCTCTGTTTAAGGAGGACATTAAGTCAAATTGGATATGACTCTTCTCATATGAGTATCTTCTTAAAAGTTCACCTCTTCACCAATGTTTTTCTCAATGTACATCTTCATGGGAGAGAGACAGATTATAATTTCCACCATATTTCTTCAGTACTTGCTTAAGTTCCTTTAGCTTGTTTTTGCTCTATTTTGAATGAATGTAGAAAAGGTAAAGGTACGGTTTCTGCTTTGCATCTGCACAGCTTCTGTGCCTTTGCTGTAGCATGAGACACTCCTTCTTTGCTGTTGGCTTGGATGAACAGAAACTCCTTCACTCGTTGGGCAGAGAAGGCTCCACCTTCTCATTCAACTTAGCTTCCAGTTCCAACCATGCACCACGGTAGGAACTTCTTAGAAGGAAAGAGAAGAAATTGCATCAACTAAGTATGTCAAACAAAGCAGCACCTCTAATGCTCTGTGAGCCAAACTGCTGCACTGTCTTCTCTTGTGGCTTTATCTCTAGGTTGGATTTGAAGAATGAGCAGCCAAATGACAAGCCAGGCCCATGCAGAATGTTCCCTACGGCTGACAAGCAATCGCCAAAGCCCACATCTGGGAGCTTGCCAAGAAAGGATCCAAACATTGCTGTGTGATTGCATCCACTGCTGCCAGAATCTGCAGCTGAATCAAACTTTTTGTATCTGCTGGCAGGCCTAAAAGAATCTGTGCTGACACTAGAGCACATCTATTAACCTCTTCCTAGGTCAATTAAGCTAGGAGTCTCCCTGTGTTTGTACTGTCCTCCAGCCTTAGAAAAACAATAAGCAAGATCCAGGAAGGTAGTTGATGAATTGTATCCAGTACAAACAGAGGCAAGAGATCCTTAGCATACCCTTACTGCAAAAAACGTCTGTTCATAAATTAGAAACTTAGAATTAGAAGTCAGGAACTACTTAGGAATGAGGAAATAAAAGCAGTTGTTTCCCTGTCAGTATTAGAAATATACATATACACATACAGACAAAACTCAATTTTAATGAGAGTAGAGACTGTACTATTCAGTTTTCATTAGCCTAAATGACACGTGCTTTCCTACTTCTAATTACTCTTTTTTGTTAGCAATATGATTCTGTGGCACAAGTTTGCTCTCTTTGGCACCAGATTGAGACTAATCTCTTCATGCTATTGTGTCCTTTAGGAATACTGTCGAATTCAATCATTCAAGACTCATGAGTCTTGCACTAACATGAAGAGATTGAGTTGAAAACCATGGGACTAAAGTTCTTTTTTCTGTTTTTTGTTTTCCATTTCCATTTCTTAACCAGGAAAACTGACATTGCCAGCTTTGCTCTCACATGCAAATGAGTGCAGCCCTAGTATAATGCACTCAGATGTGGCAGTGACTATCTCTGCCAGCGTTTTCTGATCAGCTATATCTGAAATATCAAGAATTATTGTGGTGTCAGAAAACATACCAGAATAGCAGTCTCTACAGCCTATCTAAAGGCAGTTAAAAATAGATATAAATATTACTTCAGGCAAAGATACAGAGGAATTCTTGACCTTTTATAAACTGGGTCTCATTCAAACAAATTATGTTTTAATAAAATCTGTTGATATATACCTAATAAGGAACATAGGCTCTCCTACACAATGGAAAAATTTGAAAAGGCCAAGCTGAGTAAGCTGATGAGTTTGCTGTACCAGAAAGGGTTTGTGCAAACCTCGACTTATAGACAGAGCACAGCTGTTAATGGTAACAATTTTTACCTGTATGTGCAAAGTGCTGAGGGTGGTTGAGCCATGGTGTGCACAGTTCTGATCCTAACATTGCAAGATGGATCCTGAAAAAATGAAGTCAGTATAGAGAAGAGCTGCAGAATGATCAGAAGTCAGAGAAAATGCTATGTAATTGAAGAACTAAAAGCCTTAATCACTGAATTAAAATGACTGAAAGGTGAGTTGATAACTGTATACATATATGCCCAGAAAAAGTACTGAATATAAGGGCCACTTGAACCTGCCACACTGAAATAGAAGGAATAATGTCTAGTAGCTGGAATCTAGCAAAATAAAATGATTTTCAGTACCTAGTTAAGCACTGACAATAAGTATTCCTTGGAATAGTTTAGGGTTGTCATTGATTACTTGGCTTTGAGTGTCTTCAGACTGAGACCCAATGCCTCCCTGGAAAACACAGGCTACCCAAACACAGGCTGTGTTGTGTTTGAGTACAGCAGGCTTAGTTCAGGGTTAAATACACTTGCCCGTAATTTACAGGAGATCTGACTATATACTCCCATAGCTTCCTTTAGACTTTATAAATAAATTTCTATACTTTTTGAGCTCTCCAAAACGTTGTTAAATAATTCTTTTCCTCCTACCACCCCAAGTTTAGCTTTCCTTTCCGTGTATGCCTCATCTGTATTTGACTATTCTGTCCCACTTGCACAGCACTATGGCTGGAAAAATATCACTGACAGGTTATGGAGGCACCCACTTCTTGTCTCAGCTGCTGAGACTGCACATCATCTCTCAGAGTAGTTTCTTGGGTGGTGTCATGGCCCTCACTTTTATTTGACCTCAAGGAGAATGTGTGTCATCCAGTTCAGCTCTCTCTGTAGCTGGTCTGGGGTAGTGCTTCAGAGACTTTTTCAACCTTTCAAAGAAAATAGATAAAATCAAAGCTTTCCTCAGCAGCAACAGTCCATTTGAAGTCATTTAAGTGTTCTTATAATTGCAGCAGCTTTTGTGATTGCTTACACCTAATAGGGATATTTGTTTGGCCACACTGGTACCTGTGTAACTAAGGGCAAAACTGGCATCTTAATGTGTGTTAGCTGTGTGCTTTTCCTTTCCTTGTGTTATATATTGTCTCTTTGAATGTAGAGCTACAGTTTTCTTTGTTGTTCTTTATATTTTACCAACACACAAGGTTTTCTTCATGGTTAAATAAGAGATTCTGGTCTCCTAATAGATATGTAGATAAGACTATGCTTTTGCTCCAGCAGCTGGCATAAGGCTGAATCTGGTAACCTCACTTACTGAATAATTGTGTTGTCATTGGGAATACTCACACATGTAAAATGAGTAGAACTTGGCCCTTTGGTCATATTTTTGTAATAAAAGATAAAATGAGATTTTTAGGAAACTGCAACTTATGACCATAGTATTTATGAGGCTGTCAGGACTGCACTGTAAAAATTCATATTATTTAATTCTTCACTCTGACACTAAAGCATCATTTCATTTATATGCAAATAGGAATTTTCTGTTTCTTCACTGAAGAAGCTGTTGGAATTATTCAGATTTTATTAATAAAGCTTCATAAATAAGTATTTTTTCTACTCAATTGGTAGTGGCCAGGGGAGAGAATCTATTTATCAGACTTTGTTATTATGAGCTTCATAACAAAATATGAAGATTTATGGAGTACATAATTAGACGTTATGTGATTGTAATGGAAACATTGGGTTATCCAGATGAAATACTCTTTTCTTTATGCATTTCTCCTTGGCAGAGGCACTTTCTGGAAAATGGACAGAACCTATCCCCATATTAAATTCCAAGAAATGCCTATGAAAGGCAGATAAATTTAATACCTTTTTTTAATCATACACACTGAAATAATTTTAAATAAAAGAAGATGCCTAAGGAAGACTATAAGGAGTGTCAGGGAGAAGCAGTTAGGGAAAATGCCTCCTCTGGGCAGAGGTGCTGGTCTGCAGATGGAGGATTAACTCTGTGTGTGGCAGTACAATCCAGCCTGAAACCACCTGGCCTTTAAACCATCATTTAAGTGATCAGCAATTAATGTTCCCTTCAGGTAACAATCCTAGTGAGAGTCCAGATGTGAAATATCTGCTGAACATTACGTAGCAGCCCAGGGATTTATTACTGTATGCTGTAAGCCAAGCAGAGTTTTAATCTCACCCACAGAACCTCTGGAATCCACTGCAACAGAACTACTGTAAGTGAGAAGTAGAGAACATCCAGGCTGCAGGGCTGGTGCAGACACATGAAGATGTTTTGCAGGAAAAGTTGCTGGCTTGAATTTTGACACTGCTGATTGGGTATGGACTGAATTTACTGAATTCAGTTTTTCTATGGAAGCCAGACCATGGAGCACATCTTGTGGAAATCTCTCAACATCTTAAACTTATCAAGAGTAAGAAAGGAGCCTGTAACTCTATACATGACTGTTCTTGAACCAGTTTTTTGCGTGTGAAATAAGGGTCTGTGAGCCACTGTGCTGGGCTTTGTACAACTAAGCACTGAAGTGTATACATAACATTAAACACATGTGTAACACAACTGAACTGGGTTGTGTGCAGCTGTTAGCAGCATGGGCCAGGTAGGTAAGCGTGTGTGTGTGTGCGTGTGTGTGTGTGTGTGTGTGTATGTGTAAATGGGCAGGCAGCTACCTGGAGGATCCTGATTTGGATAACACAATCAGGGAGGCAAAGGATGTTCTGAAAATTTTAAGCTTTGCATAGTCATTGTGCACCTAATTATGGTCAGAGCAAAATTTAGTAATGTACATTAATTCCTTCCATTTAATACCTGCCAGGTGTTTTGAATGAGAAAATTCCTAAAAAAATCACCCACTTTTCATGCTAGCTTGTATAGCCACATATTTTATTTTATTTTCTTTTAATTTTATTTTATCTTTTTATTTTATTTCTATAACATTGAGTAAGACATGAAAACACTAAACCTAAAGTATTCATTGCATTAATTTTTGAAGATGAATGACTATTGTAACACTGTAACTTTTATTTCTGGAGTTTAATTTTTAAAAAAAGTCAATACAGTAATGATGGGCCCAGTCATCCTCACCTGGGGCCTCTCCCCACCCTGCCCCCCTCCCAGTTTAAGCCCAGTCTGGGGTCATTGACTTGGGTTTTGGTGGTGTTGTAACAGTGCTGGTCTCTTGCTCTGTCCAGCCCTGCTTGGCTGTGGGCTTATGTCCTGGGCTGTCCCTGTGCCCAGGGAGGTGACAGAGAGATGTGGGGACTGCCTCCTCCCTTCCCTGCTGAGGTCCCTCCTAGCACTCCAAGATTGTGTTTGCCCAGATTATTGTATGTAGATTTTACTGAGGAAGAAATGCCACACTCATCGTGGTTCTCCTTTACTTCTCTCCACCACTGCAAAGATGTACAGCAGAGACTCTCCATGGAGTCTCTCTTCCAGACCAGGTAGGTTCTGACCTGTGCGTTTCCAGCCTGGCAGCTCTCTTTGCCCATAACTGTATGTGCTCTAGGTTCAGATTCCCAGGTCTTTGGCCAAAGGAAGCAAATACAGAAATTTAAATTGTGCACCATATATCCTAGTCTGGGCCACTAAACAACCTAATTTTTAGGCTCTCCCAGCCCAACAGCAAATCAGAAGAATTCCTTGCTCTGGGCTGTGATATACTTGTAACTTTCTCGTGTTGCCACTTCAATTTTTCCTTGGGACAGCAACACTAAAACCTGAGAAAAGCAATTAATTTCTTGCAATCTCTGATACAGAAAGTAATCATACCTCCAATTCAGCTGCCTCCAATGCTACTGCAGTGCTTACCAGCTACTGTAGGAATAACAGTACTGAATTTGAATATAGAACCTTTTTTTGGTTTTTTGCTTTGGATTTTTTTTCTTTTACTGAGAGGATAACATGCCTTGGAAAGGCTTTATTTAAAGTGTGTACTGGTGCACTGCAGAGCTTGTTCTGTATTGAGTTCCAAGGATGAATTCTCTTGTGAGTAGTTTGCTGTGACTTGACTGATTCATTTATTTTTAAAGACAATTGTCTGGAGTTTTTTGTTTTTCATTTTTTTTGTTACTCTTAGCTACAGGTGATGAAATGAAAACTAGCTTCATTGTCATTATATGAAAATCTACAGTGAGGTGACTTTTCTAATGACAGAATAAGGTGGTAACTTCTGTGGGCTGGCAGAGGAACATGTTGAAGTTTGCTGTGGGTTCAGCCCCATGTGACAGGCACAGCTCTGTGTCAGGATATAGCAGAAGGCTTTTCTCAGGCTCTGGCACAGGGAGGGCAGGGATGTGATGATGTGGAAAGGCAGTTCTGCTTCTCCTCCTCCCTGCATGGAAAAGTATGCCATGTTTCTAGTTGACTGTGACCTCTGGTGAATCAGTGGGAGCCATGTTCTTGTTATCAAGCTACATGTTCAGGTGTCTCAGGCAAACCCTTTCCAGACAGGTGAGAGGATGGACCAAATAGCAAATATGGCTGCACCTGGAATAGACAGGACATTTAAAAATGAACTTTTTTGAGCCCTCAAGTGCCATAATCTTCTAATGTTCCTTTAAGCATAGAAACTCACCTAGAACATTTTATTATGTGACATTGCCTTGCCTATATCTGCTTGCTTGCTTTCTGCTGTAGTATGTTTTATGTGGGGAAGATTATAGGATTATTAGGTGTTCCAAAATTCCTCCTACACAACACCATTTCTGGAGTTTATGGATCCCTTTCATATCCTCGGTGAGGAAATATTTTAGTGCTGTAATTTGGTGTGAGCATGCTCCAGGTAGTGGGTTTTGCTGCACGTGAGCTTTCCAGGGAGACTTTGGATGACTACATTCTGATTTTAGTTCTGTACTTCACTCTGCAGCAAGCCATGGGACTATATGGTACAGCCACAGAAATATGTGTGCTCATTATGAAACTGCTTCCTATTATATCTACAAAATATGAAAACTATGAGTTAAATTGATCAAAAATTATGTCACTCTTCAAAAAAGCAGGAAGCCCAAAACACCTGTGAAAATGGAAATACTGTTGTCCAATAGGCATTTCTAAAATATCTAATGTTAAGAAGAAAACTGAAAATTAATTTAATTCACAAGTAACACTGAGTGTACTCCAGGTATTTTGCCTAACTGAAAATAGATTTTCCACTGGAATTCCCTGAAAGCGGCATGAGAGATGCAATGGTTGCTCTGCATACTTTGTCCATAGGAGTTGTCAGCTACCTAGTGACTAGTGCAGGTATTCAGCAAACATGGGGGGTTGGAAATGTCTCTGGTTTTGGTACAAATGTGGTACCAAACTGACCTTTATGCAAGTCTGCTAGCATTCTCAGACATTGCTCTCTGTCATGGAAATCTCTCATGTTTTCTCTATTTTGACCCTCTGTTAACTGAAATTTTTATCAAAGTAAAAGGAGTCACTCAGAAACTCAGGTATTATCATATGAATTTTGAAAACAAATGGGAAAGCAATAGGATTGGATGAAAGGATTGAGAAAAGGATTTTTTACAGATAGCAGAAGCAGTTTTGCAAACAATGCTGGTAAAACTCTAACAAAGGACAGAACAGAATGGAGACAGTGGTGCTGAATGGGGGTAGAACTCACAGGAACACTACAGTGCTCATTTGGAGTGGCTGGGGAAAGCTGAAGGCTTCATGTTTGTTCTAGTTGCAAGTGCCTTGAAGCTGTTGTGGAAACATACAACTTAGCAGGGTGTCTTCCTTCAGAGATTTGAATAAGGGAAAGGAAATAAGGCAACTGTAATGCCTCCCTCCACTATGAACACTGCCTTTCATGCCAGAAGAAAAGCTGGGAGGCTATGCCTTTCTGATCCCTATTATATTCAATATTCTTAAAGCCACGGGCTTTGTGCCCTAACCATTCCCTCTCAACTCAAAAAATTCAATTTCCTCTTGTTTTTCATCCAAAATACACCCTTTGGACACAGCTGGGGTATTCTGTGTTGTAGATAGTCTGTTTATCCCAGTGCACTCTTGCATAGCACTGACCAATGGGACCTTATTCTCTGCTGACTTTATCTGCATTTGCATATATACAATGCAAACAAAGCTGTGTGTAACAGTTTTACTTGGTAGCATTTTGTATCCACATAGCTCTGATGAAAGTTACTTCCTAAGGAGAGGTAGAATGAAAAGTCCAGCCCTCAGATGAAAAGGTAGTGTGGAGAAAATCCATGGAAGAAAACAAGGAGAGACATTTTTTAACAGATCCTGCAATCAATGAAGAGCTGGTAGGGATAGCTGAAGATGAAAACTGTCATAATTTTGCATTAAAATTGGCCTTTAGAGGATTAATTTTAATGTTTCTGCAGGGTGCTTATACTGAGAAGCATTAAGGTCAAAATACAAGTATTTCAAATTAGGAAAGCAAACAGCTTCAATGATAGCTTGAAAGAATCAGATTTCTTAATGGGAGACTTCAGTGAGGATGAAATTGTGGTTAAAAAATAGATTGCTAAAGCAGTGAGAGCAGTAATATGCAGCCACAGGAGAATCGAGATGTGGAAGAAAGCCAGGGTCCAGGATGAAGTCAGCATCCCAGCCAGCAGGGACAGCCCACAGGTCAGACTGGAGCAAAGCAAGAGAGTGAGCAGCACATGTATAATAAATGTGAGAGGCAGGGCCAGATCCTGCCCGAGTTTACATCAGTACAACTTCAATGGCTGAATACTCTTAACACAATGCCACTTCCAATATGATCTAACAACATACATGTAGGCTTTTATTTAAATCAGTGCACAAGGCTAGACTTTCCACTATCCTATGCTGTTTCTAGGCAATTGTAACTTCATTGTTCCACTGCTATTACTATTATGGTCTTAGATCCTGCTGACTTTCTTCTCTTGTGTAGCTTCTATGAGTAAAAATTCACCTGTTTCTTATTGGCCTTCTGTTTTAGCAAGACCAAATTCAAGTTAAAAGATCATTTTAGGAAAGCATGATATTGTACACTATTTCTTGAACAGTATTTTATTCACATTTTGAAATTGAATTCTTTGTGCATTCTACCCACTGATGCCCATTTAAAAAAAATTTAGGTGTTATTTTTTCTTTTTTCTTGCTACACTGTTAGTATTCCTGCTTTCCATATTTTGGCATCAGTGGTTTAAAAAAGAGTGATAAAGAGGAGAATCAGCTCCCAGAATTAATAAGCTGTAAAACTGACTTTGTTGGAAACACCTTTCTTGTCCTATCTTTATACTTGCAGCATTTATATTATTTTTGAAGTTGGCACTGATGTGAGGACAGTTATTTTAATTTAATACTTAGTTTTCCATACAAGTAAAACTGTGCCCACTCATCTGCAAGTATGCATGCACATAAGGATTTACTACTCTAAACCCAGAAGAAGCTACAGGTATTTATGTTTTTGAATGCTAGCTTTTTAAACTCTAGTTCTTTTATTCTTGTTGTTTGGCAAAAAAACCAAACCAAAACAAACAAACAAACAAACAAAAAAAAAACCCTACAGGTGATTTTACAAATAAAAATCAAGAAATTGCAAATCTCTAAAAGCTGTCACATCCCTGCCCCAAAACTCCAGGCTTTAGCTACTCATTTTTATGCATACTTTCTCTTAGATTAGTATTATAGAGAAGACTGCATTTTGTCCTTGTTTACATTGGTGTAACAGAGGTAGAATTAACCCTCAGCTCCCTGACTGAGGCAGAGCAGCAGGGGCCCTGTCCAGGGTTTCCCTGTGCCTGCCGCCCGAGGGGCTGCCAGCACAGGAACAGAGAGCCACGGTTCCTCCGAGGAGTGTCCCATACCTGCATGCAGGAGAAGGCAACACGCACAGAGAGAGCTGTGCGGTGCCCAGCTGGCAGCATCCCTGCTGGAGGCGTGCCGCCATCCCAGCGGGCACAGCGAAGCGCTTGGGAGCCCCCAGCAGAAGGAAGCACCGGGGCCCTCAGACCAGAGCAGTCTATCAGAGAGAAGGTTTATACTGAAAGGAGAGTAATACATATATCACTTAAGGCAGCTAGCTTAAAATATTAAAAAGGACAGAACTATGGTAAGGAGGATTCTTTTAGAAAATTGCCTGTGGACTGTATTTTAATGTTCTGAAGCTGTTCCCTTGAGCTATTTTACACAATACCCAGTTTTCTTGAGCTTCAGAAGTACTAATGATTGAATGGATGCAAAATCACAGAAAGCCTCTGAACTCATCTTATGCTCTCCTCCACTGCCTTGAAGTCCTATTTTCAGCTAGTGGTTCAGAATTATAGAGCATTGCAAAGGGGCAAGAAACTCTGTGTGGTGCTAACTGATACCTTCTTTGAAAGAAATTAATTTTAAACCAGAAAAATTGGATATATATGAATGAAATATTTTGTTTCTTTTTCCTAAGAACTGGTAGATTACTAACCTAGATGCTTGGTTTAATGCAACAGTTACAGTAATAAAATGCAGCATTTTCTTTTGTGTTTGGTATTGGGGGTTTCTTTCCTCTCTTTTCCAATATTTCTGTAGATATTTCATGAGAGTTTTTATGTTTAAAATAGCAGTTACTTGAAATTCTGTAAATTTGAATAGAAATTTGGTAAGTAGCAAGCCCCTTTACCCAGTTAATTATGAGGATAGTGCTTTTTTAATCCTTTCCAAACATATGGTAGACAATTCCTTGTATAATGTCAAAATATAACCTAGAAATATCATTTTGTGCAAATCTCAGTTTCATAGGGCTTAAGATACATGCTGCATGTGTCTAGCTATATAAATTATCATGGGAAAGTTGGCTTGTTTTTATGACAATAGCAAATAACATTGCTGAGATTTTTCACTATTAAAACTAGGGGAAATTTAGATAATGCAAAAATATAACTGAAATTTTAAAAAATCTCACACCTAAAATAATCTCATTTTAATGCCTTTTTCTACAAGGCCATTCTGAATTAATTAGAAATTAATGAAGAACTGTTGAAGCAAAGCCATGTCCTGCTGAATTTTCACAATAATAAGAATATTCCACTTCAAGATACCAACTTGGCCCAAGATTTTTATGGAAGTCTCAAAACAATTGGATATTTTAAAACAGAATTAGTCTTAAGTACTAGAATTTTACCAGGATGGAAACTCTATTTTTCAACCCACTCTAGGTGGAAATGCACTGTTTTAGTTCCTATGTCACATTAATAGTGGGTGTGGTATTTCACTAGCTTTAATTACCTGTCCTGTTAGCAATGGAAAGTGTTCTCTTGGTCTGGAGCACAGACTTCACTCTATCCTACTCCATCACATTATTTGAGATAGTCTTCAGCAGAAAAATGGCAGTTTTAACAAATTAAAGCACAGACTCCTCAAGCGTCATCTTGAATCTGTATCAAATTGTCCAAATATAAAGACAAAGCCAACCAAACTGCATAAGATTAGTATCATATATGGTAAAATCTGACACTGTGATTATGATGCCATTGGGCTCCCCAGAAATCAACAAAAGAATCACTAGTTATAACCATAAAAATAAAGGTATGTTTTACTACCAGAGAAATGTGGTGGCAGTTACAGGGAAATCAGCCTGAGTCCTTGAAATTCCTTGTTTTTCAGTGACACATTGTAAAACTGTTTAATTGGCAGGAAAGGAAAAATGGTTAAAATGCTTATTTCAGGCTGAATGTGCAGCAGTGGTAGTTTCAAAGGGGGAACTGTGCTGCTGTCTTGTTCCCTAAGATAATTACTGTTGATTAGTTTATGCTCTTAGAATGGTATGTACTAGTACATGCCCGTGCTTGTATTTCTGGGCGTCCCATGTATGGGTATCTACAGTTAGTGCTGGAGGCATGTTTCATGCCCTCAGTGTCAGATAAAAAGGACCAGATGACACCTGGGCTGTGTTTTCGACTCTTGAGATACACACACCCATCAGCTAATGACAAAGCAGAAAGACTGTGAAAGACAAATTCCCTTTAGTCTTTGGGAAACAGATGACAAGAGGCACTAGTAAGGACCCTGATTTAAAAGCTTGGAATATATTTGGGGAAATAAGAATTTCTTTTCAAAACATGAAATACATGTAAGTAAATGTAATCCGATCTTTCTTTGGGAGCTAACCTAGGCAGGTACTACATAACCTGGGATGTCAGGGTCCAGATGCCCCTCCCAGGAGCCTCAGCCACTCTTGGAGCCTTTTCCCGTGCTTTTTTGGTTTTTTTTCCCCTGTAAACTTCCTCTGCTTTTCTGATGTCTCCTGTTTCACTGCAGAGTTGTTATTGTGGTGGCTCCATCACCATAACTGCATTGCGTCTCTGCTCTCCTCTGGCATCTGGAAAGCAGTGATTGGAGCTGCCTTGCAGAGCTCTTAGTTCTGACTGGCAACACAATAAATACGTGCTCTAAAATTGCTTGATTGCTGGGCTTTGTCTTTACATTTTAGTGCGTTTCTCTTGCTCACACTCCAATTTTTAATTACTATTATTTTTAATGAATTCTGTCCGTTTTAGTTAATTCTGAAGTTCTGTAGATCTGTATTCTGTACCTTGTGGACAGGTGATTAAGATTCTTCCCCATACATATAGAGTACTTATGAGAATACTTTGGCACTGTGATTTGTTTGTTTGTTTGGGGGTTTTTTTTGTTCAGAGGAGATTTATCCTAACACTTTGTTTTCCTTGGTACTCCTGCTGTTGCCACTTCTATTGCCCAAGGAAATGTTTCTGCCTCAAATCCCTCTGCTTCCACAGTCTATGCACAGACTGTGAATATAGGCCAAAGGTCACACTTTGGAGAAAACAGAAGGGTGAAGGGAAAAGGAAAAGTTACCAGGAGGGAAAAGGTCTCAAAAAGGGGATGACTTGGTGAAATTTAATGGCTTTTTCCATGAAGGAGCTCAGGCTGGGGATTCTTACAGCCTCCTTGGTCATATCGTTCTGGCTCTGTAAAGCCAGTAGAAAAACAAGAGCTAAAACAAGGAGACAGGAGATGGATTTCTTTCTTTTTGCATATATATATATATATATAATTAAAATACTGTCTGAATAGCATGAGAATTTTATCCATCAGCAACTTCTCAACAAAAAAATTAAGACTTTTCATGAAACAAATTATTTTCACATTGGGTATTTTGTAGTCAGCTTATGAAGACCAAATGTTAAAGTCATTTGCCTAGATGTTGCAAATCTAGCTTGTTTTACAAGAAAGCAAGACACTTAAATGAATACAAAGAAGTAATGAACGGCACTAAACACTTGAAATTCACACTTCGTAACATTTAGCAATGCTGCAACAACAGTTTAGATTAGGCTGATATTTTTTGTAAGTTAGTATGACCTGCAGAAACATTTTGTTAGACACGAGTTTTAAATCTTTCGTTTCTTTTATACTAAATTAAACAGTTTAAAGACCTATATAAAATCCACTCCTGCAATTCAATGTTATTAGAATGTGAACAAGGTACATTTTGCACTTTTAAATAGCAATTTGACCTTTTGGCTTTTCTTGCACATGTAATCCAAACATCACTGATGTCACAAGAAATAGTTTGCTTACTTATACTGGGTATTTGGTCAGATTCCTTTGCATGAATTAAATATTTGGACAAGAGCACACATGACTGTATTCTCTTGTAGCCTAAAGGGATTCAGTGATTTGGTTGGGGAGGGTTCTCCCAAGTCTAAGGTGATTTTCCTGAGTCAAACAGTCGTATTGGCACATATGTGCTCTTTCTACATAAGGTTTAATCATTCCATACAATTTTAAATGGTTTTACCCTCAAACAGCTGATACAAGTTTGGATCACAAAACCCAATAATGGAGTAAGTGGAGCTTTCACTCATGAGGTGGGAGATGTGGACTGAAATCACTTCACAGAAAGGGAAGGGATCTTAAGTGAATACTGTAATGCTGTTTGGTAAAATGAGAAGGGAGAACCCTACCATACTTTATAGTGATGTGCTAGACTCAATAAATTCCCAAGTCATCTTGGGCTTTCAATTTTCTACAGAACATTCCAGGAGAAACCATACATACCACCTTCCAGAAGAAGACTCACAAAAGTGTCAGGCCATTATGACACCCTGAGTTCTTCTGCAGATGAAGTCCACTGATCATTCCATCTTTTCTTTGTGTATTTAAATGTATATGTCCTCTTCTGAACATCGTAACACAAAATTTACCAATAAGTCTATATGGTCTGAATTAATACATGAAAGGGTTGATTAGTGTATAGCTGGACTAAATATGCAAATTACAAAGTTTTCTTCAAGGCTTTTTATGAGAAGATGTTTTGAAAACTTTATCGATGTCAACGTGTCAGCCTGCATTTCTCTGTGAAATCTTGAAACTGCTCTTTCATCTATGTTGTAAACACATCAACAAGTATGTAGAATGTCTTGACTTTGAAATGCTGTCACCTACTTTCTGTATCGTTGTCAGTAGTCAGCTTGTTATGAAAGTGTTTCATATCTAACTCTGTTTCTTTTGGTACTGTGGCGACATACTGTATTTTTCAGCATGTTCCTTGCTGCCTCTTCCATTTTTATCAAAAATTCTGTGTGACAGAAGTTTTTCTCTTTCTTTGCAACATGTTGATATCTCAGGTTCTCCAGTGTCACCAAAGCACTTGTGCTACTTTGAGGATACGTTGAGTCTGTGTAAACCATCTTCAGCGTTTTGTGCCAAAGTGCAGTGGGATTTTGTACTCAAATGTTTTTGTGATGGTGAGAAGTCCCCAAGCTTCAGTCATTGTCTTTACTTCTTAGTTTGGAAGTTTCCCAGAATGTGTTCTATTTAATACTGTGCCTGCTTCTGAGATGCTTGGCAGTTTGGAGTCCACAGTTTGCTTGGAACAAAGCCATCTGGTGATGGACAACTTCTTAAACGGGAGTGTGCTCAGGTGTTCTCTTCTGCTGCTTCTCATGTATTTTTTTATTTTGTTTTGGGGTTTGTTTTCAGAACATATCAGGAACTAGTACAATTGCCTCAAGTGCCCCAACTGGAATCTGAACAGCTGTATTTAGTTACTGCATTCCAAAATGACAGACACTTGCTACTTTAAAGTTTTGAATTATACTTGTTTCACAAGGATTTTCAGTCCAAAAAATACAATACTGCTGGAGTTTACAATGGTACTAATTTGGCTGAATTGGAAAAAATATTCTGTTCAAATTCCTTTGAGACCTGTGCAATAGAATTGCATGGATTTGTACATGAAGGTCAGTGAACCCATGGACTATGATGAAGTACTAAACAGAGATACCTTAATCATAGAATCCTTTAGGTGGGAAAAGACCTTTAATATTGTCAAGTCCAAGCATTAATGCAGCACTGCCAAGTCCACCACTAAACCATGTCCCTAAGAACCACGTTTACAGACCTTTTAAATGCCCCCACAGATGGTCACTCCACCACTTCCCTGGGCAGCCTGTTCCAATGCCTGCTAACCCTTTCCATTAAGAATATCCAATCTATACCTTGTCTGGCGCAACTTGAGGCCATTTGTTCTTATCCTGATATTAGATACTTGTAACATTCTTGTGTTGCATCTTGCTGCATCTCCAACAGTAGAGTTTCAAAGGCCAAGTCATGGTAAGTTCCCACATCAATATGGTTTGAGTGCTGTAAAACACAATTTCCTGGTATCTGAGTCAGGAGGGTTGGCTTGTGTCCGTTCCATCATCTGCAAGGATGCACAATACTTCTGCACTTGTACTTTCTGCTGTGTATTACTTGCACTGCAATAATATCCTAATGCTCCCCTCAGGACTAGACCACAATTTGTTACCTGTGTACAAGGCCCACAGTTTTGCACTTAACATTTTTATGATGCATCAGTAAATATATTATCAAGCATTGAGTTAGTAAATTTAAAATCATAAGGTTTAAGGCAATGATCATAAAAGTTGAAATAGGGAGAAAATATAAACTTTGAAGAATGTATGCTTTCTACCTTAATGCAAGGAGAATAAACTTCATTTCATTCAGTATAGATCACATTCCTGATAACTAACATATTATAAAGAAACATTTTCTAGTTATGGTATGTTTCAAAACCAGGTTGACATGAACCAGAGATCAAACAAAATCTGTATACACGGACCTACTTTGAAAAACTAAGGATCTGTAGGGTGTTCAGATCATATAGTCTGCAGAAATTTAATTGGCATATTGTTGCTGTTTAACTTAAAATGCACAGCATAGCTACAGTATAGAAGATTATTAGAATTAACTGAGTAAGTAGTCTGTCATCCTAGGAAAGACAGTTTTAAATTAAAAGAATTATCTTAGAAATACATGTGTGTCTTAGCCCTGACTACATTAAGCCATTAGTCATACTGGCTGGACCCCACACACTTTGCATATGGATCACACTGCTGCTTTAAACACTGTTTGTGTTTGGGCTGCTTTATTCCACCTTAATCAGTATAAATTTAATAATTAGGATGTGACCAGGGAAGGCAGAAAGAGAGGAAGATGAACTTTTTCTAGAAATCTTTGGATGAGCATTTAAAAGAGAACAGTAGCTAAACTATTTGTTTCCTTTTTTTTCCAAACAAAATGGAGTGGACACAAAGCCAAGAAAATAAATTCCCTTGAGGAGGAATCAGATACATAGCTGGTAAGTGGCCATAGTGTCATGGTTTCCTTACTTCTCGTCTGCTCCTCAAATCGTTGTTTGCCAAAATAACAAACCACATTTGAACAGATATGAACTTGCTCGGTGAATAAAAATGCTATGTGTAAAACAAAATGTATTCTGAAAATTCATCTTATATCAGACCTGTATTTTCAAAACTCATAAATTTTCTTCTGTTCCTTAAGTATGGACAAATATTTATTTTCTTACAAGTGAAAAAATTATTCTAGGGAAAAAAAAATTTATTGATTTCCTAGTACACTTATCTAATAAAAGGAAGAACTCTAAAAAAATGTTACTTTTCAGGAGTCCTGAATATTTTTTTTTCAATTATAGAATTATAATTTCCAATCCAAAGCAAGAAATTTTACTGACAGGAAATATTTTCAAAGGGTATGAACCATCAGAGGATCTGGAATCCAGATGTTAGCTGTATAGCTGTAAATCAAATTGATTCATAACAATTTAGAACAAAAAGAAGTGCATTTGTTGTACCTTATATTTGTGTTGAGAACTGACTTCAACAAAATAGCTCTAGCTTAAAAAAAAATCCATTCCATCCCTACCTTTAAAAAAATACATTGTTGGAACTGACAAGATGAAAATAGCCAGATATTTTCCAAAAGAGTGGTTGCAGATATAACTTTCAGGTTTATTTGTCATCTATACAAAAGCAGACTCCATGAACAGTTTTCAATGAGACATTTTTTGTTTCATTTTTAAAGGAAGCAGCAAGGACTTGCCTCCAAGGAGGTACATCCCAAAAGAGCAAATATCACTACAGCATTAATCTAATTTTCTTTCCTTCTGCATATATCCTATTTTATCAGCTGAGCCTTTGATTTAGATATACAGGAGTTGTAAAGTATCAGCTATGTGAGCTATAAAGTCTATACTCAATACGATATTATCTCCTTTGTCTATGTGCAAAATTGCTAATGTTTCTCATTAGTATAGAACATAAAATAGATGCTTGTACAGGACAAGATTTGTTCAGGGTGGAGTTTTAAATGTGGAATGTGCTTGTTTTGTTAATTTGAAGCATGAGACTACTACTATACATAATGAAAATAGTTCTGGATGGCTAGTCTATACCTGAGGGGTTCAGTAGGATGAGTTAATCTCTTAAAAGTGAAAAAAAAATAGCATAGATGTAAGAAACTGAAAAAGGAAACAAAGGTAAAAAAGTACAGGAAAGAAGACTTTCTCCACCTCACCATGAAAAAAACACTAGTGCTAAAAATACTTTAGTTTAGCCACAAAAAAATCAAAGCTGAAGAGCTAAACTTGCCGGAGAAGCATCTGTTGGGGGCACGTCAGGAGCAGGCTGCCGGCTGTGCCCCGGGGAGCAGCGCCTCGCTCCGGCGCGGGGACAGCCCCGCGGGCGGACATGCAGGGCAGGATTGCCGCGTCCCGGCGGAGCCGCGTTTAGCTCTCCTAAGACCCAATCTTGCAAACGCTTATGCACGTGAGTAATTTCAGCTGCCACAAATCAAGTTATTCACCTGTTTTAAGTTTTTGCAGGGGTGGTGCAACATCCAGCCCACATTTGTAAATGCTATCCAACATGATAAAATGGAGAAAACGCCCCTTTTCCTCACCTAGCTAGGTAAACTTCATTTTTGCTGTATTTTTATTTGTATTTTATTTTACTGGAAAGGGTTATAGGTGCAAATATTTTTTTAAATGACTGAATTTTACAATTTCTTTAATAAATTAATGATGGCAACCACTTCAAGCACTGGTAAAAATCATGTGGTTCAGGGCTTGCCTGTGACTTCAGGCCTTCTAACATTTCACAGTGATTTCTGCTATGAGGAAGGGTGCTTTTTAGAGACCAATGGTTTTGTCATGTCTCTGAAATTGTGGGTAAAGCCCAACAAAGGAAACTGAGAGAAGTCACCACCGATGGTGAGTTCACTTGCCTCTTCCTACTTTTCTGCACTTAATTTGCTTGTTGCTGATTTTTTCAGTTTGTAAGTTCTGGAGAAAATGGAATCTTCTAACAACTCTTTATTTAGCAAGTATGAGAATTATTCTGTTCTCATATGGATCACTGACCAATGTCTGGTGTTCATGATTTTCTAGTTGTGTTGCTCCAGAACAAGCAAGTTTATGACTTAGTATGTGATCTCCGTGAGCTGGAAAGACTCAAAACATATGGCAGCTCAGATGTTAGGCTTGGGGAAAATCAAAAATTAAACTGTCTCAAAGCAGTTGAGAGACTGCTTTGCTATATATTTTATGTGATTTGTGTGTGTGTTGAGGGAGATGTCACCTAGGGAAAGGAATCGAAGAAAAAAATAGCTTTAAAAAATGAACTGTTTGTATTATGGCTTTAAACATTAAAGTCTGGTCAGCTAAAAGCAGATGTTGTGAACTAAGATGGAAACTTGCCTGAGGCCAGAATCAAAGAAGGCATTCACTAATAGTAAGAAGGAAAAATGCTTTCTGGTTTCAGAATTTATTATAAGCAAAAAATGAATGCTTACTGTATGCTTATAAGCACAAACATTTTCCCATTTTTATTGAGATTACTGAATAAAATTGATGGCTTCAGAATCTAATTTCAGACAATGGGTTCATTATCAATCCTGATTGTATTCTAAGAGCTTGTAAAATCTTTTGTTCTTCCATGTTGGGCACGATCATGTTGGAAGTAGGAATGAAGTGCTTCTCACCTTTGGCTGTCTGCCCAGTAATTAAATGGGGAGGTGGGTTAAAACATCTAAATGTGTGGCATAAAATTTGGAATATTGTAATATGACACCGTTCTGATGCAAGTCCTATAAAGGAAAGAATAAATAAAGGAAAGATCTGAATATACACTGGATAGTCAAAATGAATAGATTTCTTGCACTGAATTCTTAATTGACCTGGGCTTGCACAACTTGAGTGAATGCACATTATGTAAACATACACAATGTCTAAGAATTTGAAATGGAAAGTTAAAAATTAATCAATATTTTCAAGAAAGAAAAACAAAAAAGTTGATTAAATAAAAATTATTTATGTTAAAATCAATCAATATTTGAGAAAATATTCTCCTTTTCATCTATTTATGTATGAGGAAATACATATTTACAGTAGCTGCCTCTATAGTATTTGTTGAATGTCATGAAGCTTTGAACCATCTTAAAATTTTTACTTTCTTAGACAATTGTGCAGTTTATTTAAAATTTGCTAGTTCAAAAGCTATGCTCTAATGGCAAGTCCAGAATTTGAAGTTGCAGTATTTGGGGGGGGGGGGGGGGGG